>JAOXNN020000004.1:6425770-6445544 GCA_028571205.2 Hydropsyche betteni
CATGGCGCGTCCGTCCGGCATGGCGTCGGACGCCGTATGCAAAGCGACGTCAGGCCATCGATCGGGCTTGACCATGTGTGCTGTATGGCGGGCGCCGGTTGACCGTTTTGTTGAGGGGTGTCGCGTCGCCTGTTGTGCGGGGGTGCTCTATGGTGTCGGGGGTTTTCTTTGTATTGGTCGTTTTTTTTTAGGTGGAGATTTTCGGGGAATGCGATGACGGTGGTGTCTGATTTGGTGTTTTGCGGTGAAAATTATTTGATTTTTTTCACTGATTCATATCGGTTTTTTTGTTTGTATATTTTAATCGATATTATTGAATTTTTTTTTATAAAATCGGAAATTTTTTTCAATTATAGATATATATTAGTGCTTCTAGAACGTTCGAGAATCTCATCGAATGTTCTGGACGCAACCACGTGTGTATCCCATATGGCCATATAATGACCATCCCTGGCATAAAATCGCTGACTACGAAAAATCATCAAGACGCTTTTAGAATTTTCGAGAAGCTCGATGAATATTCTAGACCATGGGTTCCCAACGTTGACATACCCAAGATCGTATTCAAAAAAATATCGGTAGGAAGGCGGGTACCACCTATTTTTTCAATTCATAATTCACCACGAGTGCACTCAAATAGATATGACCACGAGCACACACAAATCTGACCGCGGGCACACACAAACAAGTCCGCGGGCACCATAGTGCCCGCGGACATAGGGTTAGGAATCCCCGTTCTAGACACAGTCGCATGCGAAAAATCACCAAAAACCAGATGACTATGTTACCACCGCCCTCGAGTGTTCGAACCGCTGAAGATCAAATTTAATCCAAGATCTAATCACTTTTTCGATATTATTTTATTGTACTTTGTTTACGATAGTAAAAGCTGCATTCAGGCTTGAGCAACCCACTGATTTTCATTTGAGAATCTCCCTGAATAAAAATCAACTTAGTCCGTTAAATTGGTTTAAGAACGACCGCCCCAGAGGTAACGATTACAAGTGTCGCACAAACGTGGGCCATTGGTTTCGTTAACGGTTACAAGTCAGATTTTAAAAATTGATTATTCTGTCCGAAAGGATTTGTTGATTTTTATTTTCTTATTCGTCTATTGAAATCAATACTATGAGTTATTTTTTATAAAAAAATTCTGCAACAATGTTAATGATTTTAATGATATGATAACGTGTACATACATGTTATCCTTAATAGTACACGTATTGATTTTATAGTAGTTCTAAAACAAAAAAAAATTGTTTTATTTAAAATAAAATGTAGAAATGTTCAAAAATAAACCAAATTGCGTATAACATAAATTCTTGTGATAAGATCTGTGAAACGTTCGACGAAAAAATTTAGAAATTTTCCACGTCAAATCAAAATAAAATCGAAAGCTCAAAATAAAATATTCGCAATCGCACAAAAATCGGCGAAGTTTGAATCTTTCACATTTAAAGTATACATTTGAAAACGATCATACGACCAGATTGAATTCTAGTACAGTTCACGCGAGCTTTTAATGTCCATCACCTACAAAAAAAGTACATGAAAAAACTTACATTTACACTCTGTAAATCGATACAAACCGATCCACAACAGAGATAATCTTATATACGCCACAAACAAAGAAAATGCGCAATATTTATTACATTCGATTCGATACGCACACAAAATCTCGGCAATTGCGACACAAGGCATGCGAGCACATTTTTCCCACGTTCAAATTAAAAATCAAAGAGCACGTAATTTTCATTGTGCGAAACCTTGACACTTAACGTGCTCGATAATTCGCGAAAGCGCCATTAACGGTCACAGTTTGCTTTGTTCCAATGCGGCGATTCCGAAGCACTTTCCCGACGATTTAACCATCGTATTTTTTTGGATTCGATCAAATCACTGTATACATTTATTTGTCGCGGAAAACCGAAGCTCACAAAACAACCCAACACGACAACGGTCGCCCCACCTTTGGGTCATGAGGTCGTCGACACGGCAACGACAACAAACCGAATGCACGTTTCAGGCAAAAAGATATGCTTTTCACCACAGATAGAGGAAGTGTTGTGCGTGTGTTAAATGTATATTAAACTAGGATACGACAATGGAAAACAGGTGAAAATCGATAAGGCGCCGAACCGAGACGGGCAAGTGACGTCAGTGCTGTGTGCGTGTAACGAAAAAGCTAATCAAGATTTTCACTCGTTTGATATTTATTATTAACATATTTTATGTGTTTTTTTGGTAAGATTTCGATTTCGAGTCGGTAACAAAGGCTGAACATTTATAGGGGTGGAGAAAGTAAAGGCGCAGTTGCGCTAATGCAGCGTGTTTCTATTGTTACTACATAATGCATGCTGTTTCGATTCAATGCGTTTTTTGTCATTGAATATGATTTATATGCATTTATGTGATTTGTCAAATTCATATAATGCAATAAACTAAATAAACCAGGTTTATAAGAATTAATTTTTCTGATGAAACTTAATAATTTTCTTCGTTTACAAAAATAAAATTTCAAATGTTTCGACAAAGATTAATAGCTTCAACACACGTTTCGATTTAAAATCTGACACTTTTTTTCGTAACACGCCAGTATATTTTTGAACTGAACTTGAAAATACGCTTTAGGAAATCTAATCGGTTTATCGTGCCTTATAATTTAGCCAGTTTGATAATCATTGCCTGGAGAAACTTATTTCTATTGCGTCTCGCAGTTACGGCGAAATCAGGACTTCGGCCCCTTGTATGACCTATATTTTTTACGACCCTTAATAGAGGCCCATTGCGTGTGCTAGTGTTTCTTTATGTGCGATTTCTATTTTGATTTTACCTCCTTATTTTTTAATAACTCATCAACAACAAACTTAGAAAGTGTTATTTTATCACAATCACCCATACAGATTACTCGGATCATATTTTGATAAAAACACACTAATTTAATTAAATCTAAAGAACCGAAATATTTCATTTTCGTATTCCAAATCGAATCTATTGACTGTTCCATTCATAAAACATTCACCCCTTTCAATCGGCAGGAAACGTTACCGATTATATCTTCAATGCGACGGCCTATTTTCAGTTTCTGAATTCTATTTATATGCTACTATGACGTTTTTTTTTGAGGAATTTCGCAAGCACCTTTGTTGGCGTCATATCGAGCCTCAAGCAACACGCAGTACGTAAAATGTTGACCTGATCGCTGAAGCCGATACGGCGCTGAAAAATATGGAAATAAAATCGGGTCCCGTTCGGATTTCACGTAGGTTGACCACCCCTGGAGATTAATCACCTTCGATAAGGCCAGTGTGAGCTCTGGGGTTCTCCGAACTCGAGTTTCCATCGCGGCCAGGTTCGGCGAACGGGGTCGTATGGAAAAAAGTGTGTAACGATTCGTGTAAAGGTGTAAATCACCTTTGCTTTGTATAGGCGAATATTCGAGAATGTGTTGCGAAATACAATTTCCAAATGACTGGTTGCTATTAATCATGGAATTTCGCGTTTATTCAATTAGATGGGTGTAAAGGGAAGTTTTCATGAGTCAATAAAAACTTTTTTATTTTCAGAATATGATGAAATATTTTATAACGTAATCGTACGCAACTTCGAATGACTGACCCGAAGGCTATATACATTTTTAAACCAAAGTTACAACGTAAATCGATTTTAAAGTGTTTTTCGGTAAAGTCACGATTTGCGTGATGTCGTGTTCGAAATTGTTTACTTCATCCACTAAAGCTTGTCATTTCTAAGACTTTCGGAATTTGAAGAAAGTTTTGTCTGCTCGAAAAGTACGCATTGCCTGGAAAATATAGTTATTTTTGACAAATATTATTGTAAATACGATGTGATTTTCTTTTATGTTGTCAGTTTGAACTTTTTACGCATTCAAAATAATGCGGCGAAAAATAAAAATACTATATTCCAGACATTTGAAATAACAATAAAGATATTTACAAATGTCTCATTGACTTTTTATATGTGTACTCACTGTTGATTTCTTTGAAGATCTCTGGATTCTTCAGAGTTTTGAGGTGATCTGCTGATAAGACCCTCGCGATCACGAGGAGCGTCCAGCTGACCTCTGTTGTCATATTCTTGAGAAGTCGGTGAACCATCGTTGGTGTCAACTGTCAACAATAGTGTAAATTGCCGATCGTTAAAAATTCATAAAAGTTCAACAGACGGAGGATCAGACGAATCGATACATTTTTTTTTTAACTACTTTGTATGTAAAACTACCGGTCAGAATTGGGTCAACGTTTCCACATACGTCCAAACATGATTAAGTATGTTTGTAATATTCATGTCTACAATTATTTCTATGGTGTTTTATCATCGTTCGACGCGTTCAATTAGTTGATAGAAATAAAGTCGTTTTGTACGTGTTAAAAATAGCTTAATCATTGTCCATTTTTTATCAATGTAGTACCTATTGATTCGAAATTGTTCCCATTTGTATTCGATGTACATGATAATATTGATTGTTTACTTTTATGAATACATAAATATTGATCGATTAATTTATAAGCGTGACAAAATTATTTATACAAACAATTTATATATTCAAAAAATTATAATAAACGAATACAGGTCAGCTGCTATAAGTTTGAAGTTCAAATCTCCTTTTCTTGTATTCTAAACATGCAACTGTCAAGGCTAAAAATACACCTGACATTTCTCACTTCAAGTGGCATACCATCAGCTGGTTGCGGGCCGCATTAAAATATTTAAAATTTCGTTAGTCAATATCGACCCCATATTTATATCGATTCTGTTTTCTATTGTATAATAGCTTCATTAACAGTATTGACCTATTGCACCTATCTTAATTTTACACAATCTCGAATGAAAAATTGCAATTCCTTATTCGTCTTATATTTGATTAATTTCTGAAAACAAACTGATAAATTAAGTTGAATTCATCAATTATATAAAATAAATATAATACTTATTGAAAATGTAAAAAAGTAATGTTAAAGTCGCTTGCTGATTTATGTATGTATGTTTTTTTATGCATGAATTTAAAAATAATTATTTATACTTCATAGTTTAAATGAAAACATTAAGGATTTCAAATAACTATTTCAAAATATACTCTTGGTATTGAATGTTACATTGAAAAATAACATACTAATTACGATAATATCATATTCAAAATATTTGCGTGTATTAATATTTTTTATATTTCACATAATTTTTTCGAAATAAAAATTTAATACTGATTTGTAATTAATTAAATTTATGATTCGATAAATTATTGTAATATAATCAAAAATTTTCAGAAGTTACCGTGCAATAATTGTTTCTCCAATAAAAAGATGTGATTGAATTTTCCTTATTTATAAAATTAAATTAGGTGCAAAAAAATTACCTATAATGAACTGCAAATTACGCATATTGGACAAATTGATGTTGAAATTGTTGCGTTGTTATTATTTCACTGTAGAATATTTATTTTTCATAATAAGAGATGAAGAAAATGTTTTTGGGGTCAAATTATTTTTTATGAATGTAACGTTTATTTTCGTAATTTCCAAATATATCATTAGTTTGATATAATTGACATAATATTTGGAAAATTTTAAATACTGTGCATGTATTATATTGGTTAGATTTATTATGAATGTTATATGTATTATTTTATATGATATTTTTTTATAATATTTTGAAAGACTGAAATTTTAATTCTTCCGTAAATTGATTATCATTGATTTCATTATCTTTTTGATTCTAACTCATTTAGTTGCAAATAAATCAAAGATCAAATCAAATTCAAACATTAACTGTAAGTTTCTCAAATTCTAAGTAATCTAATCCTAACATAATTATTTTTTTCTCAGTTTTCCTTAATATATCTACAGGTGTTTTGAAATATTCGATGACCAACTATTAACCTGAAACGTTATTCCAATTATTAGAAGTCTGTGGCGACGATAACGGCTGAAGTCTTGGACGATTAGGGGGAGGCGTTAATGCTCTTAATTGAGGGGGAGGTCTTCTCTGTGGCCATGATCCCCCACCTGTATTATTTATAGCTGAGTTACTACCCCAAGTATGTCCGAAAGATGTCCAAGGACCTGAAAATATGTAATTTGAGAGTTGAATTTTGATTTTTTCGTATTCATATTATAAAATAATTCAATTAATCGAATTCATTTTTATTTTTTAACCCGCTGAATGTTGTTGTTGTGGATGCTGATGTTGATGATGTTGTTGTTGTTGTTGATGTTGTGACCAAGAATTTTGATTATGTGACCAAGGAGGAGCAGGCTGTTGAGGCCAGGATAATCCTTGTCTTGGCCAAACTGAATGTTGCATATGATGTACTTGTTGTACTTGAGGAACATGAGGAACTTGTTGAAGAATCAATGGTCTCAGTGTTACTGCTGCTGGTGGGGCAGTTAACACTCGAGCCTCTATAATGCCGTTTAGATTTTTGTCATTTTTGTCCTGAAAAAAATATCGAAATTCTTTAATCGATTTCATTTTAAAATCAAAGTAACAAAAACTATAATACTTAAAATAAACTGGCTATATTTCTATACTTAATAATCAAATTTTATACATAGAAATAATTTCAAAAATAAGCAATTGAAAATTTTACGGAGAAAAAGTGATAAATTCTTTATTATTTTTTTATTATTTATGCTTGTATGATTTGTCGTAATAAAAAATTACATATTTATTAAATTAAAAAAAAAATACAATATAAATATAATAAAGTCAATACTTGAAATATCACATTATTTCGCAATTGAATTTCTATTAAAAATGAAATATTCTATGATATTTCCAAAATATCTAGGTTTTATATATTGTAGTGAAATTTGAATTTCGCGGTATAGGCAACCCCAAAATATTAACCAATCAGAAGTTTTAGGGCGGAGCTATAAACTCCTCCCCTTTTACGTCAGCATGGCGCAAATATTCAAACTACAGTCTGGGTCAATTTTGAAAGAAAAATGGATATGTGGACGGTAAATATTATTTAGAATCGGCTAAAATATGAGGACATCTAATTCATGCGATCTCGCACATACTAATCATTGTTATTTATTACAACATATTATTTAGGAGTTGAGTAATTTACACTCAGAAAACTTTTTTGTATTAATCAAATATGATCTTAACACGCGACGCTTATGTAATTAATACAGTATTTCTGTGCTATTTTTTGGGAACTCGATTATTTATGTAGGTACATATAACTAAACGTAACTTTTTATAAAATTGTATTTTATATTTATCATTATTATAAATATCAAATACAATTATCAACAACATATAATAATTTATATTTCGAAACAAAATAAAATTATGTCTAAATAAACGAGAAAAAAATCACTGAATAAGTTGAAAGATTCATAATTTATCATGATTTTCTTTGGGAAATTTTCATTTTGATGACATTCGAAAAATAATGATCTGTATAAACTATTCTACCTCTAAAAATGACAGTATAATACTTTACTTATGATAGAAAAAACATTCTTGAAAATTAATAAACAGAAGTAAAAAAATCAACAAAGTATTTAATCAAAAACGTATAGTAGATTTTTGTAAATAACCTTCAAACCCCAATTCAAAACAATCATGAAGGTAATCTTTCAAAACCAAATATTCACAAAAAAATAAATTAAAATAGATAAGGAATTATAATAGTTTGTTATTAAATTAGTATATTATGTCATCATCATCATTGTCGACCCGTTTTGTGTCCACTGCAGGACAAGGTCTCCCCATCAAATATTGGGGGTCTAGGCTATATACCTTATCCGAGAGTCAACCTCGTATCGAAGTATATTATGTATCAAAATAAATATGAATTAAAAACTAAAACACTCATCTAATCGATTCAAATTAAAAAAAAAATTGACAGAACCTCCTTCTAATCTCGCAAAATAAACACCCAAACATAACAAATAATCCGACAAACGCGATCGCTTCCAAAACCACCAATCACCACCTGAATAATTCAAAAGGCACAAGCGACCAAAATAAAAAGCTCATCGACACCGCAAGAAACGTCAAGACGAAAAAAAGCACGCCGATCGAATTACCGCGGCCACCGCGCAAATGAACGGCCTGTACACGATCGTGGGACAAAGCAGCATGACGACGACGACTATGACGATGGACGACGATGACGACGGACGACGAACAATGGAGTCAGCCTCGAGAGCGGCAGGCAGGACTGGCTCGTAAGCACCAAGGTCGGCGAATGTGGCGGATTGCCGACATATCGACCCGTAGGGGTTGGCGGTGGGCACCTGTTAGGTCAATACTGACGGGGTGGTTTGCGACTGATGTGGTAGTGGTGGTTGATGTGGTGCAGGACCGGACTTTTCGTTCGGTTGTGGTGATCGGTGCAGGGATGGATTGAAAATGGAGGGTGGTGTGGAAATTGGGTTTCATAGATTTTTCGGGCTAACGATCAAATGGTCAGAACTTAAATCGCGTTTTGGTCGGAATTTTGATCAAAAGCGGTCAGAATAAAACGATGAATTGTCAGAATAAAAGAATAAATGGTCAGAATTTAATAACAAAATGGTCAGAATAGATTAGGTTAGTATTCTTAGTATTAAGTATTAGGCTAGTATTAGATTCTTAGTATAATTCTGAACATTTGATATAAATTCTGACAAACCCAGTTAAAATTCTGACCATTCAATATTTATTCTGAACTGTTTAATTAAAATTCTGACCATTGTCAAATAAATTCTGATAAATGGGATAAAAATTCTGACCAAAATCGTATTTGAATTCTGACCATTTGAATAGTAGCCGATTTTTCGACGGTGTATATATGTATTTTTTTTTATATGAAAATATAATTCAATTCTGATTGTTTATTTTGTTTATTTATATGAGAGTTGTAGTTCGTATGAATTTATTGTTTATAATATAAGAACGCTAGTTAATGACTTGCAATTAAATTAATTATTGTATCGATTATCTATTGTTTTTTTTGGTTAGTATTTTGTAAGCTTGAATTGACATTTACAATTAACAATGACTAAATTGAATATTTAAAATATTCATAAAGTTATCAATGATATAAAACTAAATCGTTTTATTGATTACTTTTTAATATAGTTTTATGATAAAGGATTAAATATTTTTTTTAAAAAGTAGATTTATATAACCAATCATTGTAAACAAAAAAGCAGGGTAATTATACTTGTAAATAACAATAAAAAAAATTGATCCTATACTTAAATGATCAACTTGTATTATGAATATGTTTTGCTATAGAATTGATTTTTTATGAATCGAAATCTCAATAATTATAAACATATATTGAATTTATTTTTATTGCTAGAATATTTATTAGAGTAATAATGGTATAAGCTTAAATATTTTTCAAAATTGATATTTTTTGCAATTCAAAATCAATATTCCGTTGCATAAATCAAATTTGATAGAATCGATAACACCTAATGGAATTTTAAATCAAGATTAATTGAATAACGAAAAATTTTAAAAGGTGATGAAATAAACTATTACGAATCGTTCACATAATCGTTAAAAAGTGTTAATTTCAGTCATTTATTTTAACGCACTCGCGAAAGTTTGACCTACAAAATGCAAAATAAAATATATTATTTTACGTTTTTGCATAGTTATACTTATATATATATTTTTCTCTACACGGTGATTTTCTAAACCATTATTTGATTTTATTACATCATGATTACGACTTTCTATATTTTCACAAATGTCTTAAACATCTATTGTATATTTTCGCATTATAATATTATTTATTTACGATCATTTCACATGAGCCGAAGAAAATTCAGGCACCATTTGAGAAGTTACGGTATTCAAATGACGTCATAGCAATTAAAATTCACGCAACATAAGAAAATTCAGCCCGGTTCGATAAACGAATATATCAGCCGTATATTATATATCGAAAAGAAATAAATTGCTAGGGAGCTCGATTGTTCGCCAAAAATAAAAATGAAAGAGTATCGATAGCGGAAATGAATTATGTTCTCGTTATGTTTTCACGTTACTATAACAAAATAGTGTTTTCAGACCTTGAAAGTGAATCCTCACCCTTACTTTGGGGTTTCTACGAAGTTCTTGCAATGCGAAAAATGTGGTTGAAAGCACATAGAAACTTTTCAAATTGCTTTATGTATAAAGTTTCATAAGCAAGGTCATTACCGAAACATTTATCGAAAAATGATCGTATACTTATACTCACGTGAGTGACTTGCAAGATCGTTTATGATTTATTTCAATACTGTCTAATAATATGTCTTATGAATATATGGAAAATGTCAAATATGGCGTCACTGTTTCGTTTAATTACTTTTCCATATACGATGTCGAAGACTTTACGACTTATAGCGTGCTATTGAAATTCATTTATATTGAATTTCTATTTTTTTTTCTGTTTTACGGTATTTCTTCGATTGGTCAAACCGAATACACGCTACCTCATACCCAAAAACTTTTTGTCGAGAAAAATTGCTAAAACGTCTAGAAAAGTAAAAGAAAAAATGTTAAAAAATCGTCTAATTATCCGAATACGTTCTCATTTCATTAATTATCAAATATAAATCATGTTTTTTACGGTTAAAATCTAAAATAAATTGGAAATTTCTTAGTTTTACCTAAATTCGTAACATTCTTATGATAAAAATATACATATCTGAAAACAATAAATATTCCTAAAAGCTAGAACTATCGTCAGTGTGAAAACAATTTACGATTCTAGGTTCTATCTTATTTTATTACTTCCTCGATTTACATACGTAACATTCACTATCATTTGCGTTGTTGGTTCGTTCTAATTCAAGCTATGATGCTAAATTGACCACAGAAAAGTTTGAGGATTGCCACCATAGTTTTTTCGTGTTTCGTATCACTTTATGAAATCTACTTTACTGATTCGGTTAAAACAGAAAACAAACAAATCTACTCAAAGTGTCTTTCTTATTGCTCAACGACCTGAAATGTCTTAAGACTTTCAATCCGATTGCTTTTATTCGATAAAGCTTATTTTATCATGGTAAATAGCTTTGCCATTCAAGGTCGATTTTATTATATGATAAGTGCTAAACCATATAAAATATTTAGTTTTATATATTAAAGGTATTAAGCGGCAGCTACTATAAAAATGCAGTTGCAACATAATTACTATATCAAGAAATTATTTCCATTGTAATTATATTTTTTACACTAAAATCAAATATAAATAGTTTTATACCATATCGAATTTCCTAGAAATGACGGGCATTGTAAACTGCGACGTTCTATTAACATGAGGACCAGCAGAAACTAAAGCTGGCAAATCAGGCGCCGATCGAGGCCAACTGTTCTCCAATCTTCTCTCATGTCTGAAAACAATTTCAAAGAAATTTTAGAACGCAAAAAAAAACGAATGCACTTATTTAACAAGTCACGGTATATTGCGTTCTAAGAACCGCGAAAGTTTAAGTTGACGTTACACGTGCAAGCGGTCAAAACGTGATAAATAGAGCCTTAACAATTTGTATGCCTTCATTGTTTTCGAAATTGTTTCAACAACGTAAATGTTTGAATTTTACTTGTGAGCGGAAGGAGGCGACGCCGAGTTGCTTCCTGCCATCACCCATGCGAGGTCAGCCCTCTGCTGGTCGGGGCCCCCATGGGGTGCTGCGCCCCCTCTGGGTATTACTGGGGGCTTCTTTGATTCACCATCGTTTCTGCATAGTCTTGCAAATACCTACAAATTTAAATAGGCGATGAAATCGGCGAGTGTTGATCAAATTTGTTTGCATGAATATGCAAGTTAGTGGTGTATTCATATTTTTAGAATTGTTTGTATTCATGTTGATACGTTTTTAATGATCGTGAATTATTCATGATTTAAAACTATAGTGAAATTTTTAATGTGAAAGGTTAATGAACCTTAAAAAATAACATTGTGGAAAAACTTTTTTCATTCACTAATGAAAATCTAATGTATTTTATATTATAATATATAAAGAATTCTTATGAAAACAGAAGTAATTTTACGCAATAAGATACCCAGTGACTTTCACTCAAGTTAAAACTTTTCGATCATCGACCGAGTTCAGGGTCGGAAAACTCATCAATTTGTAACTTTTTCAATGAGAATAAAAGAGAAAAACATTTTGAATGATCAAATTCGTAAGCTTGCCTTTTGTGATGCAGCGTCACGCCAAGCGATCATTAACCTTACAAGTTCGAAGTCATTAATCGAGGGATTTTCACACGCTTTTCCGACAACGCGTAATTTTTCCGATCATTGATCGATAATGGTAAGTGGATTGAGTCAGACCCGAAAAGTGATCGACGTTTTTGGGTCACGTGTGTTATCTTTGAATACTTTCATGCTCTAGATTCGTTGTTTATTTTGGAAAATTGTTCAATTTGAAATTCAAAGCTTTTTTTTTGAACCGATATTATTTTTAAATCAATAATACCGTACTGCAGGTATGTATTGCGACCCGATGCAGTATTGCATAATGTCGATATATTAACTTATGCCCGGTCGACCAAATTGGATAATCCATAAAATATATGTGCATCATGGGCATTTTGACCCCCATACATTACTAGTGCACGGAATTGTTACTTCTGGCGTGTGAGTTAACCCGGTGATTAATTGCTGCAGTTAAAATTTAATTCTTGCTGAAAGCCTTTTAATCTTCTTTCAGTTCATTAATTAATTCTTCCACTTTCTAAAAATAGATTAATCAAACTGGAATGTTTTTAAATTTTAATATTTTTCTTACTGCATCGTAAAGTTGATCAGCATCACTTCTTCCAGTTGCTTCATGATGCAGAGCTGCTAAAACCGCTCTTGGGCCAGCTAGATGTGTCAAAGCTGCAAGTGAATCTAATGCAGCTGCTCTAACTCTCCTTCTTGGATGTCTGCAACTGCAAGCAGCTGCTCTTGCAGCACGAGCTCCAATGGGACCTCCTGCACAACCTGGTGGTGCTCCGACGTTGCCCAAAAGTGCCACCACACGTAAAGCTCCGGCCCTCATCTATTATACAAAACTTCAGTATGTTGAATACGACATTTGAATAAATCAAATGTAGGGTGTTTGGGCCTTGACCCTACCGAAAAAAATGTAATGCAACGCGTATCAGCCTAGAAAATGTGTGTAAATTTGAAAACGATCGTTAACGACCTTGTTTTTCCATATACATATTAAATGTTCAGCATGAATTTTTCTATTGTTTCGTTAAAATTAATGGTCGTATGTGAAATATGAGTCGTCCAATTCGTTTAACGAATGCGTTGTCATATTTCAAAATGTGTAGTTATATAGTCAATAAAGTATGATTTTGAATTAGTAAATAGGATTTTTAAATCAAACATGCATCGACGCAATAAAATAATAAAACCTTCGTGTGCATGAGGTGATTTTATAGTGATTGTTTATAGTGCAATCATTTAAAATTATATGGTTTTAACTTTATTTCAGAATAAATTTTTCTTTCGAATTTTATAATCAAATGGTGAGTTTTTCGTGGAAATCTACTATTATATATTCTTTCGGGTCCATGTTTTTTTTGAAATCGCAATTCCATATTCTATAACCGTAATAGGTTCCCTGCTAATTTACACACATAGAATTATCATAGAAATGTACTTATCATGTGTCAAGAATGTGAAAATTTTGTAAAAGAATTTTCCAACTACGCATAACGACGACGTTCTAGTACAAAATAAAGGTTGAGTCAAGGTGATCGGCAGAGGTTTATGAACGGTCGATAAAATATTTTTGCATATCATGTAAATTTCAGCGCGACTGTAACGCCTAAATTAGCACTAATTTTGTGTTCAATTACGCCAAACTTTTGTATTTTTAGGGAAATAGTTTTATTGAGATTTTTTTTATCGACTATAAAATTTATTTTCTGCGATATGTGACCAACAATATTAACATAAGTACCGAGAAATTACACTAATAAATTATAATAAAACGAATTAATTCTAATAATTTCTCGAAACTGTCACTATTTTTATAGACATTTTATCAACTATTCTGAAATTAATATTATAATTAATGACAACATGAAAAAAAAACTTTTTTACATAAACATATTACCTTGGAACTTTTCCAATGTTGTAAAGCAGGATCCAGCAACAATTGCACAATTTCTTGAGCAGGCATCCTTCTAGCCAAGAGCCCCACTAAATTAGGAGCACGTGCTGTTTGGGCAGCTATTGCAGTTGCCAATCGAGGCATTGCGGACCTGAGGGCCGGAGCACGTGCTCCTCTCACGATGGTTCGAAGAAGGGCTCCAGCTGCTGCCCCAGCACGGCCTCGAGGTCCCACACTTGCTAGACGACCAGCTAAAGCTCCCAATTGAGGTTCTATTGCTGCCATTGAAGCTGTTGATGAGTTCAATTCGCGGTTAAGTCTTTCTAATGCTTGTGATACTGATCTCTCGTCACCCTGTAAATGAAATTGAGTATTAGTATTGTGAACGTCAAATGTAAGTTACATATATAACTTCAACCATTAGACAATATCTTTATCATATCATAGAAAGTTAAAGTGTTTCTTTTTATTCCATTATTCCTATGAAATGAATACTAAAATAGACTTGTGAAGAATAATCTTCAACCAATGACACAGCTTATCTTTAGTATTCAATAAGAACTGATGCGTTTAATATAATCAAAATAAAATATTAATAATATATTATATTTTGATAAAATTTTTTTTTCTACAAAAATTTTGATTCTCTAATATTAAATTTCGAATGTTAGTCAAGTGATTTTTATAACAAAATATAAAATCGGGTCTAGTTAATGATAATGTATTTAAATACACGTAATTAAACAATATCAGCGTGCTAAATATTAACACCCAAAATTTCATTTAGTACATAAATTAATATTATTATTTAGTTACGGCATTTCATAAACGGGTCGTATTTATTATATGCAAATGTATTACGAGGGCTATAGTTACGAAAAACTGAGTAATATGAGGTCGACGGGGCGCGTTTCAGCTATCGCAAAATCTTTCCAGACTATTCGGCCATTTGAATAAAGTTTGGGCGTAAAACTGTTTGTGTGTGTTTCCTGAAAAGTCCACTGGGCCAAATGTCAGAATTTACATACAATTATGAAGCTTTTGGGGTCGCTATGAAGAGTGCGAATCGCGATCGTACTTCATACTTTTTCGTTCCATTTCTTGTATTATCTCAACGGTAGTTTGAATCGATATGCAGATTTGATAAGGAAAAATTTGCCTTTAGAAATTTATGAGTTTTTGTTTTTTATTATTTAAGACCGGTAAAAGTGTAAATCCTATTTTGTTATGATCTTGAAAACCAAACATAATTCTAATGAATTATGTTTGGTTTGAATCAAAAATAATATTATAATATAATATTAATTGATTTTAAGTAAAATATGCAATTCTAGAAATTGAAAAAAATATTAAAACTGTGTAATCTATATATCATTATGAAATATGTGATATAATTTGTTCACGTTAAAAATTCAAAATATAAATTATATTTTACATCATAAATTGAATATTTAAATCAACAAAAGTTATTTCGCACAAAGTGATAGAATAATTATGATACAAATCGTAACACATTCGCAAAGTTGCAAAATACTCCGAGAACTTCATATCAGCTAAGATGATCGTTTATATCAAAATTCCGCACGTGCTTATCTAGATTTCAATTTATAACACCACGAATAAAAAACACGAAACACGTATTTTGTTATAACACCATATACAGGAACAATAACTTAAACAAATTCTAATATTGATTTTCAGAAAAAAAATTCTCAAAACATTAAACAAAAAATGTAATAAAATGTATTATTCGGGGTGTTACGTTAAGTAAGCTATATATTTTTTTAATTTGAAATTGGTTTCATTACTTTTGTCAGATCTTATCATATTTCCCTATCAAAATAATACAAAAATCCATCATATCATCTAAAAAGAAAACAAAATATAAATTCAGTTCCAAACCAAACACATCGATCTGCGCTAATTAATCGAAACACAAGGGTGCCCTTTCAACGGCTCGCGTGAAGCCTTCTTGCGCGGAAACCCGCCGGTAAGTGTGCCGGCAATTGTCCCTAGTCCGGCTTGGACGCCTTCGGGGGCCCCACGGGGGCGCAGCCCCTGCACCCCCATCCTTCCAGATTCGGCCGGCATGGCAGATAACCCAGTTGCGCGGTCACGCGACCGTTCGAGATCACCGCAATTAACCCGGTTCGATATTGTAGAACCGGCACATTCGGTTGCAATGCTACGACTTTTAACTCGAGTGTGTATTTTTTTTTCGAAATATTGTTCCGTTTTTGCGTTGCGTAATGGCGATTCGCGCCGATTCGACAAGGTCGTCGTTAATCGCATTGCGAAAATCAATCGCGGTCGTTCAGGGGTTGAGGGATCGAAAACGTCTTTTTGCGCAGTTGATTTTTTTTTAACGGCGAAGTGGTGAATCAGTGTTTTATGTCATGGTTTTTTCGAATGAGCTGCTCGTATTGAATATTTGACACAGTTGTTATGTTTCTCTTTGATCGCTAGTGGGGAGATTGATGGTAATTGTGCAATTGTGTTTGAACGGTGAATTTAAAAATAGTTCGCTATTTTCATGCTTGGAATTGTAAATTCAGTGTGTTTAGTTCTAAGTTGATTGTCTACAAGTTAAAGGGAGTTTACTCGGCAAATTTGAATCGCAAAATGTGCGTAATTTTAAAAATCAGGCTTGAAAATTAACATTTAACTGAGGAAAATTTTCTATATTTTTTATCGTGAAAAAACTTGTCATTTATTGATTTTAAAAAATTGCTTATATAATAATTTAATATTATTTTAATGTTTTATATAGCAATTCAATTTGTTATAATATGAGTATCATTAAATTAGTATCCATACGAATAAACGACATAATCTCTTCATCGATAAATGAATATTAGTATCGAATATTAGTTCCTTTGTAAATGGGCATCGGGTGACAAAATATACAAGTCCAAATCGTGGGAACGGACGAACGATGTCGTTTATAATGGCACTTGTTGCTTTTGCTTATCTTGTCTAATAACACGTGTTCAATTCAGATATATGTAAACATCATCAAAATTTACTCACCCCACTACACAGGTCTTTGTATACATCCTTATCCAGTATGTGACCATCCTCCGGGACTAAGTCTTCCAAAGTATTATCACTGCTCGAACCTGAACCTGTAGAACTATTTCCGGACTGACTTGATGACAAATCTTCTTGAGGAAAAATTCTTTGGATCATACTTTTTTTGACATGTTTTTTCGGCATTCTTCTTGGTGATAAAATAGGACTTTTTGGAGTCGTGCTCAATGCATCTATACCGTTTTGTACGGCTAAATGATGATGATTTATTTCGTAACTTGGTTTTGCCACTGGCGAATCGTCATCGTTGGAAATTGACGTTGATTTGAAATGCACTTTGCAATACTCAGATATGTCATTTAAGGATTTTGATTTTCTTTTATCATTTAAATCTAATGGTTCCAATTGCTGCTTTCTATATTTTGGAAGACTCTTAATTGGTATTGTTGGCAACGGTATCATACTTCGCGATTTCCTTCTTTTCAACGATTCTCCAATCCCTGAATTTTCATCGTGTTTTGATGAATCATCTGTTAATTCTTCTACATCACTATTGTTAACATTATCACTATCTGGTGTCCTCATCTTGACAACTTCTCCACCGAATCGAACACGACGTGGAGTTCTTCTCATTGCATCATATTCTTCGTGTTCGCTATCCGTTAAAACTTTAACCAAACTTTTATTGTAAGTGGTATAATCAAATGAATCATCCTCGCTTTCTGCAGCTACGCTGTTTTTGAAATCTTCTTCGAGTATTGTCATCGTTATAGCAGTGTCAGAATCAAAAGCGAATTCTGTCTCCAAAATTACTTTTCCGTTAGGAACATTATCAGAATTATCTGCATCGACAGTAATTGTCATTTCGTTTTCATTTGGAATATCTTCGCTCTCTTGTGTTATTAAAGTTGTTTGTTTTTCTTGTCTAGGTTCATTAAAAACATCATTGAGAAGATTAAAATTTTCGGCCAGAGTGGGATCCAAGTTTTCTATGTGAGATTCAAACTCTTTTTCACCAATTTTTTCTTTGATCTTCAAAAGCGATCTCATCGCTATCTCTTGGTAAGACACTTGCAATAATTTGGAAGACAGCGATTTAATAACTATCGATATGGACTGGATAGGATTTTCTGTATACCTCAACACAGTTAATAAAAGTGTCGGCAATGCCAATATGAGGCTGGTGGTTATATCCTCCTGTGTTTTGTCGTTTAGTGGCGTTCTTTCCAAGCATTTCGTGCATATTTCCGTCAAAACAGCATGCTTGGTTTCACTGTAAGCCAAATAAGTAGTCAACGCATCCAAAGACCCTTGCCTAACTGCAGGAGCAGGATGACCTAAATTCGACAACAAATCCGGCAAGAGATGTGACACTTGTGCATCCAACGGTTGCACCACAGGTATCAAATCAACCAAAACACGAAGAGCATGCTGTCTGACAGGAGGTTCAGGATCTCTCAAGCGATGCTTAAGAGCAGTGAAGACTTGGATCAAGTCGACCTCTGCGGGCAACCTCCTCGTCCTGACGACCCTCTCCCATACCGGAGTGAGCTGGTACGTGGCCGAGGGTGCAGGAGCAAGCAGATGCATTTGATGCGAAGGTGTCGAAGGCTGCTGAGGTCGCCGGCTCATACGGTCACCATGGGCGGCCGTACACCGCGGTTGTTCACGGGCGACTGCCGCCCAAGCGGACCACATTTGCTCGGACGGGGATAGCCTTTGAAAACTAACACCGTTTGGGGTTGTGTGACTAGCACCTTTACTGTGTCGGATGGTAAGGCGTGGATTCGTGTGGAGTTTCGGCGTCGACGCCGGACACCCTCCGGCGCCATACCACTTCTGGGCGGTTGTTAATGTTCGCGGCTGGACGGTGGGCGGGCGGGTGGATTAGTGGGTCTGTGTTTAGGTTTTACTGAGAAATGAACGTCACCCCGAATTCGTGGTTGGAATCGATCATCTGTTTCGAATTAGTTTTTGATTTTTGACTTTCGTTATCAGTGTGCATTTTTTTCGGTTATTCGATGCATCAGTTCTTGGAAAGTATTCATTTGCAGAAATTAATATTTTGATATTAATATTTTGATAATTACTCTGTAACATATTTCATCTTATGTTAACTAGAATATTCAAATTGATAGAATGTAATTTAAAAATAAATATTTTTATTCTAAGTAGAGCATCAATTGATTTTTTCGTATCTAAAATGAACGCAATTTTCGTCAGAAACAAGCGTTTTTCAACCAGAAAATTTTATAAATACAGTTTTGCATTTAAATATTTTTTTAAGCTTGTTATTACATTATTAAAAATTATAAATAACAATCATAACATTCAATGGGATACGTAGCGTTTTCTTAATCTTGTGTGTTATCAACAGTATAATTAGAAACTTTTCAGATTATAAATGTATGCAAAACAATACATTTATACAAATCAAGATAAGAAAATCAAGCATTGTTGGAAGAAAATTTAAACTAATGGATTTGGTTATTAACCCAGTATCAAAGAAACTTTTTGCGTTATGAAATACACAATTCCGTTTTTCATTCGAAACACTCAATCCGAAACACGAATAATGACACCCCAATATACGCATGACAAAAATTAAAACCATTAATGACACCCACGATTAATCAAACCATAAAATAGGTGTCGTTCGGAAT
>JAOXNN020000004.1:6445644-6457016 GCA_028571205.2 Hydropsyche betteni
ATATACGCATGACAAAAATTAAAACCATTAATGACACCCACGATTAATCAAACCATAAAATAGGTGTCGTTCGGAATAGCCGCCCTTGCCACTACACACAGCAAGGTTAAGCCCCAGTTCGTACAACGAAATATAAATCACTGCCATTGTGGAAGCCCACGAAAAAAGCGACGGATATTTCCGGATATTGAAAACCTCCGCGGAAATGAGAGTACGGTGTGACGTAAAAGAAAAGGAAATGATTTATTGCCGTGTTCCTATTGCTATTACCGCCTTCGACTGCATCGTTGCATTTTTTCCTATAGGGTGTTCAAAACGAAAGTGGAGCACGGTGTCGTTCGAGGGTTGCGTGCCCGTTCGTGAAAAGATGTGTGATGTGGGAAGGGTGATGGCGTGTTGCTGCGTTTTACGAAATTCGAGTGGTCGCCTTCGGAAGGCTTGACCTTCTTTCGGGAAATCCGAGGGATGAATCGATAAAGTGTTCGAGGAACGCAGTTATTAAAGTCATTTGGTTTGTCGGGAAATTGTGAAGTTTTGATTTTTTTTGCCTTTGTATTGTTGTTTTATTTTTTAACACTATGTTAATTTATTATTTTATTATCACTGTTCGATAAACTTATTAATACGATATGATCATCGTATCGTAAAGAATACATCAAAATGCTATTTTAAAATACATGATTGTCAAATTAAATAATTTGTGAATTTGCATACTTTTACGTAATGATTAAAAATTCAAATAAATACTATTTTTTCTTATTAATTTTCAATTTGTTCATTACTGTGATTCATATTACGAGAGCGATTTTAAAAATTTGGATTTAATTTGAGACATCTATTGAAATAGATATATACTTAGTTTTATTTATAAAATAAATGAGACTATTCTTGAAAATTTTTTCTGGTAAAATATAATAATTCACCTATAATATATATAATATTTCCGTTGAATTAAATTAATGAAAAATATTCCACTTTCCAATAAAAAAATATGATACTTTTCATCTATGCTGATAGGTGGCACTATAGCAATTTTCCTTTTTTATAGAAAATTATTTCAGGTGCAAATGAAAATTCATCAAATGGAATATCTGTATTGAAACAATACTATTCGATTCGATTTTTTTCATCACCGGAATACATCCGAAAAAGATTTATCGGTATTGGTTACGAACAAAACGTATGCACTTATATGGAAGAGCTCATCAAATCATCGACTTTCGCGTATCGCTCGCGGCCGTAAAAATAATCGAATACGATTCGAAACACAAAAAAAAAACGAAACCTAATGAATTTATACATAGGTTCAATAAAGCACAAGGGAACCCGCCTCGGACGTTTCGTGGAAGCGCGCAATACATAACTTAAACATAAGGCCCTCGTCGACTCGGACTCAACTCGAAATGCTAACTGGGCCATTCATTTAATTTCGACAAGTGCCCTCCAGGAGCGTAGTAGGCAGTGAACCAGACGAGAATGATAACTGAACAAGACGAAAAAAGCACAAACCTCATAAATACGAGAGATCTTCGTCGTATGCAAAAAATAATTGACGTCTTCAGTTAGCCGTACGTCGGAGCGCACTTGAAAGGGCCACGGATTTATTGCCGAGCTTTTTCCGCTCTCGGGATCGTTAGCCATAGAAAAACGGCCTCAGTGACGACTATATCTGCTCCTGAGGACCCTCAGACATACCTACTGGTCTGCTTTTGATTTATGGGGCGCGACTAATCGCGCGGACGCCGAATTTCTTTCGGTGCAAAGTTTCAATTTGGCGCGCCCATTTGTAATATTTTTCACTTTGGACGTGATTGATATGCGGACGAATCGTTTAAGTGAGCGCTCAAGAGGCTGCGATACACTTTTAACCCCCTGACCGTTCAAATCAATCAGAATAAATCATGGTGCGATTATTATTGTGAAGGTTTACGTGCTCGGTTTTTTTTTTCGTGTGCCAGAAGTCATGTCGATGCGGAATCGCGTGCACCTTTATGTAGATTGCTTTGGTATTGTTCGATGTAATTATTGCATATAATTTTTTTTTTATTTTAAGAAAAACTCATCACTGAACAATTGGTTTCTTTATATCATATACAGTATAAATGAAAACACGATTAAAGTTCATCGATAATTAGGTGCTGATATTGGTAAAATATTCTGTATAGTCTTATATATTTTATTCTTATTTCTTTTCATTGATTTCACTTTATTAAAATCGAGCGGTTATGGTTGGATATTTGACGTTCGATCATTGACATAGATTGATATATTTTCTAATTGAAATTCATATTTTTCGAGGCGGATGGAGGTCTGCTCACGTATTCATGCTATATGTACATTTAATACGTGATTCAGTATATATTAAATCTTGCTGAAATTTATCTCAATGATAAAATTCTCAATTATTTTAAAATTACAGAAACTTTCGTTTTTATTTAAATAAAACCGAAAGGATTCTATCTGAAGGGGAAATTTTCGATAGATTGTTCACATTGCGTCGTTTTCATTTATTGTTATATTGTTATGGCGATTCGAATGACTTTCATCGTGGTATTGTTTGGCAGTTTTTCGTCATTGTTCTCTATCTGTTGTAGCTTCGTTCATTTATGTAATATAAATATCTTTTGCGTATATTATGATATATAGATCAAAGAACTGGGACCATTGTCTACAATATCAAAAGCTCATTGGCTCATTCTATTTGCTAATATGAATCAAGAAAATACAATACATACATATAAAATTGCAATAGCAATTATTAACATCTAAAAGAGGTTTTGGTGTAGTTTTTAATACTTTCTTATTTGAATATAAATTGGTGAATTAAGCATCGCCACACTAAGCATTTTCTTTAAACTAAAGCACAAGACCCAAAACCCATCCAAGGAAGCGGATTCGTTACTATTTTTTTTTGTACAATAGTACGGATGTATAAAAAAGTGAAATGATTTTCGATTGCTCAATTATACGCACTAGACGTTTCCTTTTCATGGGATGATATTATTATACTCGCCATATTCGTAAATGTATTCATTTCTATAGATATTCATATTATATTGTAGGTATTTTATTTTAATTTCATTTTGTATTTCGAAATGAAAATTCATACTGACGAGAAATTTATAAATAATCTCGATAATTTACATACCTTTTTTCATATACATATTATATAAAGCTTTATAATATGAAATAAAAATTCTAAAATCCTTAAGTGAAAATTTTTTAAATAAAAAAGAAACGATTAATTCACATGTAAGAGCTTATTTAAATGCGTCCATTGGATATGCCCCGCCTTACGCGCCCACGCAAACGCCATAGCAATTCCGATATCGAAAAACGTCTCTGTCGTCCTTCAAGACGTTCTTCAAAGTCCGTAACACCGAGAACCACCGAAAGCGTCAATCACAAATCCGCTAATTACAACCAAGCAGCAGAGCCGACATCCGAAATGCATTACTTAGCAACTGCGTATGAGCATCTCTTACTTTACCTTTCAATGTTTTCTAAAGTTCTCTTACTTAATTTATGTTTTCTACGTGAAAATTTTATGTAATTTTTCATTTGAATACTCACATTGATTACATTAGTTTTTAATATGTTACATACCATTTTCAACAAAATCATTTTCGATATTAAAATCTATGAAACTTTTATATGTATATTGAAAAATATTTGATAATTATACATTTTCGTTCTTCAATAAAGGGCAGTTTGAGAATGATTGTTCACGTACGTCGCACAAACACATCACGGCCCATCTCGCACCGGGTAATTACTGAGTCTCCAGACGATTAGTGCTAAATCATCATCAATGTAATAACACGTTGGCGTCCAGGAAGTCCCTCCTCATACGCGAGCCAACTAATCGCCGGTACGGCTCAATCGAAACCGCTCAAACACTCCTCCGTAATATCGAACATAGACTTTTCACATTCCACCCACATTTCGCTTAGATTCTAAGCCCTTCTCGGAAACATTGTATCGTTTGAGAACCACGAGGATTTCCCGAAGTCGAGGGCGTCTTCAGAGGCGGCAATTTAGCGTCGGCTGGCCATTTGAATATTGGCCGCATCGATCCTGTCAAGCTGGAATGAAGTGGTCCGGCCGGGATACAAGTTAATTGCGGCCGCCGATTGCCGCTCCTGCTGCTGCTGTTGAGGCTGCTGTTGCCGCTTGCTACCAGTGCCGATGATTTAGCTTATTTATATCCGAATGAATTATTTTTATTGCTTGCTGACGGCGCAAAGGCCGCCCGTACAGCACCGGCGACAATACGACGGCATGCAATACTCTTCGAACTGAGAAGTCGCTCAATTGAATAGAAATTTATTGATTTATCAAATTTAATTAAAAATATTAAGCTTATGTATTGTATAGTAACTATTTCAAATCGATTACCACAATATTTTTATAAAACAGAAAGCATTGTTTGATATCATAATATAAGTTTAACTTATATGTATTATATTAAAAAAATATTAAGCAAATATGTATCTCTTTACATTTCTTCAAACAACATATTAGTTGCATATACATAATCAATATATTTAAAATTCCATTATCGAAATTTTCAAAAGAGGAGAACCACCTCACACCACTTATACTTCACATCTCCGGCGCGAAAGAGTTGCACATTGCGCACGCAATCGTATCGTCCCCGGATTGAATTGCGTGGGTCGTCGGGATGGTCGTCTCTCGATCTGGTTGGTCTCCAGCTCCTGGTCGTAAAGCAGCCGAGGCACCTGGAAAATGAATCACGTCGTCGGGGATGCAACATATTACACACAATGCGCAACGGGGACGCGGCCATATTGAGATGTCATAGTCGCGCGTGCGAGAAACGCATTCTATGCATCATATGCGGACTCTTCGAGTGTTGTACATTTTAAGAAGTATGGCTTTTGCACGGGTGCAGTGTGCGGATGCGCTTTCAGTGTGCGGTTTGCATATTCATCGTCGGCTGTGTGATATGTTATAGTCATTGGGGGGTTATTTACGCGTTGCCGGAAGGCGAATTCGATTTAGTGGGATCGTTTCGTGTTTTGCATTGATCTAGTGGTTGTTTATCGGGTCCCATAGATTAGAAATTAATTATTCAAATCGATACATGTTAGTATAATAAGAACTTGAAGGAAGTGATATATTGAGCGCATCAGAGGATTCTGATATATTCCGTCTCGAATCTGTGGATGAAATTTTATTTGTAAATCGATTGATTTTTTTTCCAAGATTTGTAATCGGAATAATTATTAGGATTTATAATCGACTACAATCTTGTTTGAGGAAGTTACAATTTATCTGCGCATTGTTATTTTTGCACGCTATCGTATTGTATTTGAATGATATCATAATTGAATTATACGACGATAATATAATCCAGTGCCGCACTGTGTGAAGACACGTTTGTCCGTTGTAGACATGAAAAAAAAAACAGAAATCGTCGCATGATTTGATATTGACGATTGATTATAGGTACAAATAGCGTCCGCTTGTGTTTTGTATGGGTTTTCGTGGTACATATACACAACCCTAAAAAGACTAGCCGGCCATCATCCCTCATCAAGTCATACAGGTCTGTGCCGTCGCAGCAATATTTAATTGGTCGTCAAGATATGTCTCGACGATATGGGCCTGTCACCAAAGTCAGCAGGTCTTTCCAATAAATTTAACGAACTCAGAATGAGTATCATTTATTATTATTTTTAATTGGTTTAACTTTTTTCTAAATCACTTTGATTTTTTCAGATGTAGATATTGATAGATTCTTTTCCATATTCAATAATTTTCCGTTATGACTACAAGTTCAATATTACTAATTGAACACACGACATAATTGAAACCAAAATCCTCAATCGTTTCAGCGAAAACTTCAAACAGTGTAATTTTTTAACTTTACAGAATACGTACAGATATCATCTTTTAGAAAATTTCCGAAAATTCCATTGCCGTTGTTAATTGGTAGCTTCTGGCGCGGCATGGCAAGCGTTGACCCTTTCTCGTCTTTCGGTATCGGCTAAAAAGTGACATCTTTCAATGGCTTATCGTCGTCAGGTGTATTCAAGCGGAAGACGCAAAGCAACGCCGAGATTTGTACGTCGATAAACGAGAGCGTCTAACAATGACCACGTCCGCCCCCGTACCCAATGTTGGCCATCACTTGTGTTTCGTGCCTATATGCGATGTGATCTTTTTATTTTCCCAGTGGGTTCACATTGTTAAATTTCTTTATCGAACGCTCTCGATTCATTCCAATCACATTTTTAATTCATGCGCATCGGGAGCGAAGAATTAAAATGCTTCTCTCATGAATATTTAAAGAATATCTCATACGAAGATTTTTTTTCGTCGACACTCGCATGCGCAAGTGATATGTATTTCGTGTCTTATCAATTCGTGTATTCGTCGTATTAAAAAAATTGAATCATAGCAAAACATTTACATATTCCATTTTAATGTGTGTTGAAACTTATAAATAAATTTTCTATTTCGTAATTAACATAGTAATAACGATGCTATTTGAGGATATATTTAAATTCTGCAAAAAGAAACGCCATGCTTCATGTTTAACTTTTTATTACAGTTTTGTAAAAGAAAATTACAAAGCGATAACACAAATTTAATAATAATATAATTTAGATTGTCAAATAGATATTCTACACGCACGCATAATATATTATAAATAATACTTTTTACAAAAGATTTAATTTCAAAGGACAGAAGAAAATATAACATATGAGAGTTTCATTCTTAACGTTTATGAAATGAAGTAAAAAAATCGTAATTTTAATAACTTGTTTAATATAAAACATAACAATATAAACTATACTTATCAATAAAATTTTATGTATGTCGTATTTACAAATATGCATAACAAAGAGAATGTCTTGGCACATCACATCACTTCTCTTCATGTTTTTCTTGATCGTTGCAAAAATTGATCGATGATTCAAATATAAACTGGTAACAACATAATTAATAACAGAAACAATATACAACATAAAAGGGGATGAAATTTATCGTGGGAATGATTTTTCATGAGACATAAAACTATTTAAAGTATTATCACAAATTGGAAAATAGATCTAGTTCAGTTCTTTTTACAATGTTTCGAAAGTGTTTAGTTTTTGTATTCCGTAGAAGAAATTAAACTTAAATGAATTATACGATGAAAAATATCATATAATACCCAAAAATTTAATTGTAAGGCAACGTATCGTATGTGCCTTTATAATTTATACAATTATTAATGTATAATTTTCTATACAATATTTTTTCAAAATATTTAAAAAACTTTGTACATATTTTCCACTATCACATAGCCTCTAAACGTACGATCTTGTAAAATTAAATTATCACTTTATACAATGAGAAAATTGTGATCATTCGAACACATAAATTTTATACCGATTGTGACTTATGTAAATTAACATTCATGATTATCGACTCCATCAATCTGGAACTTCTCGAGAGTCCTCTTCAGTTCCCGATTCACTGAATCGTCCTTTAGGTGGTTTTGCACTGCAAGACTTACAAAGTCCCGGACTTTGATCAGGATTCGATCCAAGATAGACTTTCCCGCAGCGAACACATTCCTCCAAAGGGTCACCTGCAAAGAAAGAAAAAAAAATTATAGATATTCACAAATTACAATAAAACTTAATATTACGTCGAAAAAAATCGATTTAAAATGTATATAGTACGATTATCCTCGAGCGATCATAGAACCCGACGCATATTTTCCTACGATCACCTCTCTGGGTTACGAACTATTTTTTTTTGTTTCGCATTAACATAATTCATATCGTTTTCCATATTCGGCTCGTCCGCCGTAATGGCACCAACGAAAAATTAAAGAAGCAGGACTTTTTCTGAGCCCGCACCTCGCACTAATGCAACTTAAATTGGTTTTGCGGTACGCCCCAGGCCAGAGTCCTCGGTTACAGGACAATATCATCATTAGATAATCTGTTCGAGGTAAAGCTATATGTATCCTCCTACGCTATCGTGAGCACCAACAAAGATCCAACATGCCCGAGAACCAATTTCGGTAAACGTCGCCTTATTAAAAACTCGCCGTCGTCAACGTAATTCGACGATTTTTTTCGCTTCTTCGAAAATTGGTGCCGCATAAGTGCGCGCGAGTGTGGTTCTCGAAAGGGTCTTCGTTTTAAATTTTTGAACGAATTTCTAAATTACAAAAATTACGATCGTCAGCTCGTAAACAACCCTTTTAATATGTTTAAAAAAAGTCGCCACCATATAAGTGCATTCACTTAATCTGCGTCGCAAATGAGATACACCGATTACACATGTTCAACACGTCGTTTTTTTCAATGCAACATTGTATCATACGAGAATTGTGACACGAATTCGAATCGAAGCTTCAACGCATATACATGATGCAAGTAAAACTGAAACCCGACAATGTTTCGACTTTGGCCACAACCATTTAATCGGTTGCTCCAAAGATATCTTCGTCGGTAGCGTTCTCATTAATGCTTCAACCTTTCCGTTGGTTGAATCCAGCGTTTAATGGTGCGTCTTCAATCAAACGTTTGACGGACGCTTTGCCCACCGAGCGAGCGGCAATTGCGTGTGCGCTATGTACCCACGTCTCACACACAGATTGAAAAATCCAAAGAGATTAAAAAGAGGCACAATAGGTGGTGGTGTGTGCGGTTAATTGTTGTTGTGCGGCTACCAGATGGGCGGACAGCGTTATAAGGGCGGATTCGCTGCCGGCCCTTCGAACGAACGACGGGTTAATTGCGGCGGGCACCGGAGGGCACCCGTCCCTCGGTAGCCGAGGCGAAATTTAATTTATACTTTCGTTTTGTAAAATAATGAAAAAACGTGACGCGAAAGCCGAAATGTACGTAATTAAAGCGCAAGATCGCTGCAATATGTAAGCTTACCAGCGCTAGAGGGTAAGTTTCTTGGATCGATTTGATTTTAGAATCCGATATAGTTTGACAAGATAACATAGATAAATTAATCAAATAAAAAAGTCTTCTTTTGTCAAAATATCTAATTTCAAATAATAATGGATGAAAACATTTTTTTATGATCAACCCCTGCTTTTGTATATGGGTTCGTAGAATCTAGCATAACTGCAGTGTTCTATGAACAGATCGGTTTCGATTCAAGTTGTATATTATATATTGAACTTTGTAAGTCCTGCTGCTTTGGCTTCCAGCGATCTATCAAAATTGTCGAGTGTTCTTGTGTTGAGATCATTATGGTCAGCACCCGCTGTGTCGGTATCCCATTGTTGTCATAGCCGCAAGATACCGGCTCGTCGTCGCGGAA
This sequence comes from Hydropsyche betteni, assembly GCA_028571205.2. NCBI lineage: Eukaryota > Metazoa > Arthropoda > Insecta > Trichoptera > Hydropsychidae > Hydropsyche > Hydropsyche betteni. The sequence goes on from JAOXNN020000004.1 coordinate 6,454,954, forward strand.
ATCATCCGTCTTCGAATCATATTCATTCTTTATTATAGACTTTTCTTAAATTTAAATTCATATTTCACATGCAAGAAATCATTTGAAATTTATTTCATCGACTGATCAATAATTTTATATCGAAAATTTATCTGATGAAAAATATAAACAAAACAATATGGACCGAAGAACGCGTATATATCATTACAGGACATAATGATAAAATCACCTACTGAGCGATTGATAAAAAACTGTGGTTTCACCACAATGGGATTACAAATGATACGAACAATATGAGCCACATTCGTATGTTTGTATACAAACAGTAATCCCTTAATTCAATATAAAAATCATAATCAATCATTTCTCGAGATTCGAATCAAACATAATTGAGGGTGAAATCATCGACGGCCGCCGACAACTTAATCGTTTTCCTAATTAAAAATCAATCAAACACATTTCGCTATGTAGCACGATCAGACTCGTCTAGTCGAAAATCACATTTGTAAAAAAAAAATAAACGTCGGTGTTCTCGTTCGCCTATATGTCCCGCAGGGATCAATTTTGTGACCGTCCGATTTGATGATTTTTTGTCGGACCTTTTCACAGTCGCATTATCGGCGACCAACATGTGATTAAGGCTAAGCTTAATAGCATTAAAATAAAAATCACACAAAATTATATCTCCCTCCAGTCTTAACTAGTAAATAATTGACGACGCGGTAAAAACAATATCTGAAAATCCACCGGTCCGTCACGCCGAAAACTTTTCGAATTGTTCATATGTGATTCATAGTTCATATACTATTTTCGGAAAATAGATGAAAGTGGTATGTATCGATGTCGTTGGAATTCAATCTATAGATTTTCGTTTAATTCGGGTGAGTCTCAGTGAGCGTGCTGCTCGTCTATCGAGCGTGTAATTGAAACGGAGTCACAATAATGCGATTGTGATCATTCGAGTGATTCCGCCAAAGGCTTTCACGGAGACGCTTGCTTGGACCGATCGATATATAAAAAAATCTAATCGATACAGTAGCAATTACTCCACGCTCGTCGAGTTAACTTCTGATGCATTCAAACTTTTTCTGTATTATTATTTTCTTTTACCATCTTGTATTTTTTTCTATTTAAGAAGAATTGCTTAACAAGTATGAGACGTAGTTGTAGATTTTAATTACACAGTTGACAAAAACTTGAGAGATTTCATTCGATTGTGTTTAGTGTAAAAAAATATTAAGCAGGTAAGTTACTCGTATATTGGAATGTGCTTTCAAAAGATAATTCGATCTTATTCGAAGAATTTGAAAATAAAATATTTTCACATCGTACAAAAATATTTCTCCTTTTTTATGCCGTTGTGAAATTATAGTAGTCGTTCACATTCCTCACAATCAGACATATAAAAGCGTTTGATAATAAATAAAAATATAGGTTTACCTTCGTGGGTCTTCATGTGTGCTCTCAAATTACAGGCTAGGGCAAACTTTTTATTACATAATTCGCAAGCGTGTGGTTTATCCCCTGAAATTAGAAAGAAATAAATTTATTAATACCTCATTCGACAAAACACGTACCTACGCACGTGAGAAACGATATCGTGAAAATGACATATGGGATATCGAACAAAAAAAAAAAAGAAAACGAAACCGCGCCAGAAGCTTTCATGCAAAATTTATAAGGTTTGTTTCTTCGCGGGAACAAAATGACCATGAAACACACGTATACACATATCACATTCGAATCGATCGATCGACGCAAACGACCATACGCATAATGAATATGCACGACGTCATCAACGCATCGCAAAAACGATCTGCTTCGATCCTCGGAGCAAAAAAGCCAACTCCGGGACATGACAACGACGATAATGATGATGATGCGGTCGATTACAATCGTACGATTCGCCCCCTTTGACCGTCGCGTGACGATCCCGCGTTACCGTTGCAAAACCGACGACTTATGCTAAACAGATGCGACTCGCACGTTGCAAAAAATCCGCATCATACATTATACGGAATGAATTGAAAACGGCCGGTGGACGCCCTCGCGTCGTGAAAATGGGGGTATTCGGTGGATACAAT
>JAOXNN020000004.1:6457116-6479484 GCA_028571205.2 Hydropsyche betteni
ACATTATACGGAATGAATTGAAAACGGCCGGTGGACGCCCTCGCGTCGTGAAAATGGGGGTATTCGGTGGATACAATCGACACAGGAAGATCGTGATCATATAAATTTCATAAATCTATTGGCATTAGAGGCGGACGACGGCAAAGGCGACCACCGCCAAGTCGCGGCGTGCAAGACACAACACTTGCCGCATGTTGCTCGCTCGTTTGTTCGCGTGTAGACGCTTTTGTATGGATAAATGTAGATATGAATGTGTATAGTTGGTATTTTTTGCATGTTTTGTTTTTGTATGTTTTGCTCCCGTTGTCGCCGTCGAACAATGAAGGCGCTGCGGCGGCCCTCGAGGAAGTCCCTCTTCGACTTTGAGACTTTTTCGTTCGTATCGTACGAACGCCGTGTCGTATATTATTTATGCATATGCCGATTGTTTAGCTGCAATGAGATATGAGGTGGTTTTAGATCTGCCTTTTAGATTTATGATGTTGGAAATAGTTCGGGCTGAAACTTTCCGGTTTGTTTTCCGATGAAAATTTCGTTTTAAACCAAACAGTTGTGGAATTTAAAAAAAATGCATGTGTGCAAAAAATGAATTTAATGTATTTTGAAATATCATTATATATTTATATTAGTATTCCAATCCTTGAAACTTAAAATTAAAATGAATTTTCCGACACATAATAAATGTATGTAACATATTATAAAAACGAGTTAATTAACTTGTATTCCAGTTTTTTCGCAATGTGAAGAGATTTCAGAAATAATGAAACGTTTAGTTTCGAATTCACGTACTAATCGAATTTGCAACAATTCGATATCCTGCTGGTTCGTCTGCATAAATAAATCTCAGTCGGCCGCCTTAGAAACGAACGGGCGTTTTCCATTGGTCGTTTTTATTTTATTATTATTCGTTCTTAAATCGGCATTGTCCTTGCCGGGGAAATGCACCGTTATGCCGCCCTTTTATTTTTCACCGAAACGGGAATTTAAATTCATTATTCAAATGAGGGGCACAAAAAAGCGTAGACGGGGATGGCATCGAAAGGAGCCGCGCGATCCAACTTCGCTTATGTGGAACAAACGTCGGCATAGGAAAAACTCTGCAAATCTCAAAGCGTGGTTCGTTCGCATAAATTAAAACGATCGCATTATACATTGTGAATATAATGATTGCACCATGGAATAAATATCGTACGCGTGTATCACTGTTTGCCGAGACCTTCGATCGTTACGAAATTATTCAAGATGCACAATGTGACTAGGATTGTATGTGCAACATGTTAATTATCGCAATAATCACTTCGACGATTGTTATAAGAACTATCGATTAGTACATATTTACACGATTTCCGAGATGAAATATTACGCCAACTAGACGCATTGTTCAACGCAATACAATTAATGATAATGATATATATATTTTTTCAAAGTTGCAAAAGTTTGAAAAACGTTCAGAAAAATCTCATCGCATATGCGACGATCAGGTGCGTCCTTTCTACCCATTTTCGCATCGAAAACGGACAATTTGGCCGACAGATTCAGACCGAGCGGTCCCATTGTCCTCAGAGAACATTTCTAAATGGAAGTTCGTCAATGAAAGTCATCCTTTTTTATACGTTGTTGTACGATGAGTCCCTAGTGCAAATCCAGCGCGTTTCAATTAAAACGAGCCCCGTCTGCGAGTCGTGGCATCATTAAGAGAGCCGGCGACGTACCGCTCGAGGAGGAGATAAAATATGCTAACATGGATGTTGCATCAGTGCGGTTCGAGTCCGACTTACACGACAGATAGAACTCTTAATTTAACCGATTGAGGCGCCTTAATTAAGAAGTCCTCCGTCGTCGGACCCCCTCTAATGAACTCGAGCCGATCTGATAAAGGTCGTAGCGCAAACCACTTTTCAGACGCCAATAAAACGCGAATTTAGATTGCGGATCGAACTCATTGCTTCCTACGATAAGATAATGTATGGAACAATTTAGAAATTGAAAAAATCCATATTGGCCGTCGATGCAGTGAGCAACGAGCCTCGAAGCGACCTCTTGATTGATTACTGCGTAATTATAACAACGTCGCACATAAATCACGTCCTCGTTTTTTTAAATCATTTTTCTTACAAAGCACTATCATCATCGTCTTGATAATCGTCGTCTCCTAAAAAGGTGGTTTCGTTACACGCGCGTTACCCGCTCTTGTGATACTTTTCAGCCGAAGTCCAGCTTAACATTTTGCGGCAACGCCCATTGCAGGTTCGGTCGGTAATTGCAGATGTAATCGCCGCGGACAACTGCAAAGCAAAAGTAAACCGTCTTCGCATACCGATCTATATATGAATACGTGCAATATAAATGAATATGTGTTCCTGTCGGTGCTCTACCTTCCGCGCCTCGCCAACAACGTGATGATTTAATAATGATGGCGAATGTACGCGTGTTGCAGCGCGGACAAGGGCCATACGTCAAACGGTCGGCGTTTTACATTTATCCAACAATGAGTTTAGAATGCGTACAAAACAGGCTCTCGTATACTCTGTGTTATGGTTGGTGTCTATAAATTATAATAAAGTAAGTGCAATTTATTTGTGCGATTGCTAGTCATATTTTATTTCGAGAATGGTGTCGATGTCGCGAAAGATTCCTCAAATGATACGGTCAGTATACGATTGCTGTAAAACGCGATTTTCATATAATATTCTTACACATTGACATTTACCAACCAAATAAATTAAATGCATGCATAAATCGTCTAATTCCAAATAAACGATAATACATTCTCGATACCAAATGTGCGTTCGAAATCGTTCAGTCATTAATAGCTCAATCATTTCTAGTTTCATATAAACATATCGTAATTAAAGTTCGATCAATTTTCATCGGCAGTAATACAGAACGGAGATTGCACGTTCATCTCAATCATAAAAATTGGCAAATACAATCGAACCGCAATCGAATAGGCAAATCGAACACCACTCGGAAATAATCTACAGTAATTGCGACGCACACGATCATTTTGCACATTATAAACGTACAAAGCGTCAATAATAAACGCACGTACGCATATTTAAGTTCAAGCCAAGGAACGGGTTGCTGCTTTTTGTCGGCAATACACCTTGCAGTACGTATAACTTATATGAGCAGATAACGGCCGCCGGTTTCGAGGACGAACTCGGTAGCAAGGACGCGCCGTGTTATTAAACAATCGGCCGACACGAGCGCCTCAAAATGCCGGTGGATATTGAAATTTAATGTGAAAAAAATAATTGAAAAGGAAATTAAATAGAGCAAGATGGAATAATAATAAAAAATTTAGACGAGTGTTACGGTTAATTGGAGAAGAACCGAAGCTGAGTTAATTGAAGCACTGCTCGAACACGGGCGGCTTTTTAAGCAGCGTCTCGAATTTAATAGACGAACGTGTGCAATTATGCCTTTAATTGACTGTACGTATTTCAATTTTTATCGCTCGTTTGTGTGCTTTGATTTTTTAAACGATTAGAACTATTGGAAGCTTGCGCATTTGCTATATACTCTACCGATAACAGATAAATACAATATCGCTCCAATTATTTTACTATAATAATACATTTTATCATATTTTCATATATCAATTTACAAAATAAAGCTTTTAAAAATCTAATTCATCACTCGTTGATAATAAGTTTCCCACCCGTGATAGTATCGAATCAAAAAATCGACATCGGCGTCATCGAGATCAGACCGCACTTTGCGAACGTACGCGTGTCGTCTCGCGAGTATCATTTTTCCTAGAGATTATTGTTATTAGTGGCCGAGAGACTCGAGACCCGACCATCCGCCGGGTGTTTCTCGTTTTATTATATTTTATTTCGCTTCTTATATTCGTTGTTGGGGCCGGTGTAATTACAGCCATCGGTAGCTGGATCGGAGGTGCGCGCGCCCCCGGTCTACCATTTTATTACACCACTACGTGATGTGGGTATTATGCAGACAGAGATGGTCCTCCATATATGTGCTCGAGCTAAACATGCCGATAACAATGAAATTGCCCGATTAAAAGTTATTAGCGATTTGCCGATTCACAGAAGTCAGCTCTGTTATCTTCGTGCCACTGTAAGCTTGATCTGTGTAACTCGGAGGACGAGGACTATGCTGGCAGTGGTAATTACCAAGTTACGCGTACCTCGCATTAAGAGAAGGCTTCAGGTTAGTCTTCTGCGGATAGAGAAAAACTTTGTGAATGAAGTTTTGAAAAGGCACCAATTAAAGTTTCAATAATCAGTGATGGCTTTTCGATATAATAAAAATATTTTGTAATAAATTTGATGTGAATATAATAATCTAAAGTATAACAAGCAAAATAAATAATTTAAAATTATACGTTACTATTTACTACTTATCATATAGAAATTTTATAAAATATAATTATAATGTATTCAAATATTTATCACAATGATGCCATATAATTTTTCATTAGCATATTACATTTTCAGCGAGACTACCTTCGCTAAACTTATCAATTCGATCTCTATACTCAACGTTGAACCACTGACAGAAATAAATTTAACCAACCGATATATTGTCGACAGCGCAATGGTAATGCAAAAATTTACTATCGTTAACTGTTAAGCAGTCACTTTATCCGTTCAGTAATTTAGCTGCTCGTTATGGGGCGCATTGTGAAACAATTTTATATGTATCCATACAGCATTATTGTCGCTTTATCACAGCAACACTCGGGGAATGAAGTCCTCTTTTGCGTGCAAAAAGGAGCCGATGGTGGTCGTCTCGATCGAAAGGAGGCCGCCTTACCTCCTCTTTATTGGGGCCGGCAGTAAATATTGGGGGTCTCGGCATTTCCATCCAATTAAGATAAACCACGATTCGTTTGTGCGTAATCTTTATATAGGCCGTGATCGTTTTAGTGCGCGATTATTAAGTTGGACCGATTGTGAGCCTGGTTATTGTTCCCTTCTAATCTGCTAATCAATCGCGATGCAAAGTACCACCGCACGAAAATATATTGAAAATTCAGTACGTGAAAGCAGATCGAAGATGGGTCCGATACAGAGCATACTCGTCGGCGATAATAGTAAATAATAAAATGACGTAAAGTGCGTGTGTGTGTAGTTAGAGCTGGGTCCCTCTCGTGTATAATTTACTAGCGCAGTAGCCGTTCGGAGGGAGTATAATATATCATTATGCATTCATTATTGCCGCTCAGATGTGAGTGGGGTGGGCCTCGCTCCTGCGCCGGATGCTGACCACCACAGGGACGGCCCACTCGACTTCATCATTATATTTATTTCGAATAAATATTATGAGAAACAATTCATTGAAATTTCGGCTAAAGACTACCGATACATTCTTACGTAATAATATCATATTTTATTACATATAATTTCATACTAAGTATTATCATATACACGTACACATTTTACTACCAGTAAGATAAAATGTTGATCGAAATTCAAAATAATAAAAAAAAGAAATATTAACACATTTGTCGTAGTTGCGATACGTCCCTGCATTCGATGATTTCCATCGAGAAAAAGCAGCAACAACAGCAGCAGAAGCAAAACTGCAGTGTTGTTTTGCGCAGATGCAATACCGATAGGGGATGTCCGCGTCCAGTGCATCCTCCGGTTTGTGCGTCGGTCGCACTTCGCGCCGAAGCCCAAACAAATTGCCGATCGCCGCCGTTGATTAGTTAGAAGCTCGTGAAAGAATTTTTCATAACCCGATAATGTGGCTCAGCCGTGTACGTGTATTATATTCGCGGTCGGAGGAATATTGGAATATTGTCTTTTTTTCAGCGTGACCGCTTCGAGCCGTTTAAATCCGCACATAAACATTATCAAAAGGCAAACGAGTTGAAATAAACTTTAAATCTTGTTTTTATATTATTTTTATGTACACAATGAAAACATATATTATTAAGATAATCGATACGTTATTTTTTTCGCGTAAATAATCTAGTAGAATTGCTTTTATATTCCAATAATTTTATCACATAGCCATTGAGCGTATCTAACATAATAGATCGTCTACTTATTCCGTGATTTAACCGATGGAGCAGGATCATTTCAAATATATATTAGTATGATCTAATTATTGCTTCGGTTATCATTGAAGACGAGCGGCTACCAATCTTTGGAAAATTATTAAAGCGCCCATTCGGTCGGTGATCCTTCCTCATATGCTACCTGTGTTTTATACGTTCGTTATTACGAAGGATCGAAAATAAGACCACGGCGATCCTTGTACGGGCGTGTTTGTATGTACCACCGTACGCACGCACGAGAAAATGCACCTGACCATAATGAAAGTTATTTATTAAAAACCATAACGGCGCGCACCCACCGACCGACCAACCGCGAGTAGTCAATGACTGCCGAAGGATACCCTCGGTTCGCCTAATTACACGGGAGTCGTCTTGTTATTGTTTATTTTCAAATCTTCGGGCACTCGAACGAATTCCTCGGGTGATCGGCCGACGCGAATTTTTAATTCCGATGTGTAATCGTGACCTTTTCGTCAAGAAAATCTTTTATAAATAACGATAAAAGCCAACGATCTCATATCAAGTGAAAAACGAACCAAATGAAAAACTTTCGTCGATACATAAATTGTAAGACGCCATAATTTTAATGATCCCGAAAGTCGTTTGTTCAAGTAGAGAAAAAAAAACAATTGTCGTTTGTGATTTACAAACATCTCACGACGTTATTCTTCTTCAGTGTAATTGCTTAGTGCTCATAGTCGATTTTAGCCCGAGGTATTAATTACTGAACTAAATCTTTGGGCAGCATCTCGAAGTGAGGTGGGCGCGGTTGGAACGGTGAGTCTTTTTTTCTCGACATTTTCTTTTTCTTTATTGCTTTGAAGGAGTGAACATTGGAGTAGTCTTCAGGTGACCGTTCGGTGTTTTTACGTATCGAAATTACACTAAAAATAATAATTTATTCCAACGAATCATATACTGTGTAGAAAACCGATTTGAGCTATTTTGTATAAAGTACACAAGTTCAACCATTTATAAGATTTTTACATGATTTAAAATAAATTGAACTTTGCAAGCTATTTTAATTGAGTCGAGCTTTTATAATTACACAGTAACACATAATCAATATCATATTATCATTAATATCATCATGATTACTAACGCCATTAGCATACGACCATTCTGTTAGGTCGTTGCGTTTTTGTTTCTTCGACGTTCACTGTTAATTTTCGCACCTTCAAAGGATGCTGATTTATACTTTCGAATTGAAATCTCTCGATTCAAATCGATCAATGCGTGCGTACGTATGCGAGGAAGCAATAAATCGCGGGCGTTTCGAATTTTATTCAACCGAATGGTAGGTTCTAATTTAACGGTTGTTAGCCGATTGTGAACTGTATATAGAGGCGGGGAATCGTTCGCACCTAACGAAATAATAACACATTTAATATGTAATAGCACGAGATAAAACGAATCTACGAGTTTTAATTATCGGTTTCGGTTTGCGTTTGAATACGCATCGAGATGCCGCGGAACGCGCTACTCATACGAAATTATTCGCTTTATGTTTTTTTACTCTCTCTTAGAACATACGATGTATAAATATCGATCTGATATTTAAACGATTAAATAATTACACGTATATTATACATAAATCTTATTGCAAATGAAGCAAAAAAGTGTGATTAATTATCATGTTATAAACATCAAACTTAACTTCAATAGACACAATAGGTTTACTGTTTAAACTTACTCGTTCATGTTTTCAAAGCACTAAAATTTTACAATTTACATTGAATATTTTCAGAATTTATATACGCATTCAAATCAAATTCAGATATAATAGATTTATTACTTATTTACAAGTTTCCAATGCGTTAAAATTTTACAATCAAGAATATTTTCTTATCTTATTATATAATATATCCATAGCTTTTGTTGAAATTGTTACTTCAAACATAAATTATCATAGAAAATAAATTATTATTTCGCCACGTTCGCTCCAAAATAAATCGTTTTCCGTTCGTGAAAGATGGGATTTTTTTCTTTAAATATAAAATTATATCAAATCATGCTATATAATAAATGAACGATATTTGTTGAACGTCCATATCGACGATACAAATAGATCGACCTCGCTCCTATATACGATTAGAAGCCAAACGCAGAACCACGCATTGCATAAAGGTACCCTAGGAATATACATTTCTAACAGTCGAGCACGGCCGGAAGTCAATAATCTCGGATAACAACACTACAGGTGTCGAACGAAGGCGATCTGACCGCAGCAACAAATTTCTATGGACAGTGGTATGCTAAATACTTTGAACCGACGTGCACCTACAACTAAAATAGAAACTGTAATATATGGAGAAATGTAACTAGGTATTGTTTTCATATATGCTTAACATTCAATTATTCTCATCAAAATTTGTTAGTATTCATGTTGTATAAATAAAAGTTCTTATAAAATATTTTGGTAAGCACACAGTTTTGATTAATTACTTATCTGTCCAATTTAATATGTTGGCAATGTGTAGACATATTTATTGAAATACGTTATAAATATAGCATCAGACAATTGAGGCTATATTAAAATGCTTGAAATTTACACACACGCATACATAATAAACAATTATAAATAACGAGTTCGACTTAAATCACGGGTAGCCTCAGATGCAACCGTCGCGGTAATTGGGCGTGATTGCTCGGCCAGAGGCATTGTGGCCGCTACCGATACTCAATACATTCCCGAAGGCTAATTTTCTATTAAAATAAAAACGAAAATAACAATTTATATCTTGCATCTTGCAGAATGTCTGCTTGTACTGAAATTTGTATATGTAAAAAATTAAAGTGTTGAGTATGCGCCGTTACAATTTTATGTGAACGTCGAGTATTGATGGAGACTTCTCTTATGAAATATGACTCGATTGAAATGATATGCTGAACATAAACGATTCAATGCATGAAAAGAAACTAAATGTCAAGAAATAAATATTTTTGGAAAATTAATTGATGTTCAATTAACTCGATCAAATTTGCAATGAAACCGATTACGTTTTATCGATTTATTAATTACAAATAATATTTTTTTTTGTTATTTAATCCATAAAATAAAATTTACGATTGATATAAAGGCACTAAACTAAATTGTTTTATCTGTAATTTATAAATAAAAAATATGACGTTCAATAAATATGCAATCGCATTTTTATGACACTGTCAAAATTGGCAAACCCGATTTACAGTTACCATTTAATTTTGGTATCTGACAGTACGTCTTGATTTTTTTGCAAAGTGATCTGTTTAGCAGTCGCATAAAATTATCAGTTATGAATATGGAACCGCAAGCGAAATTTAATCGATTATGTTGCTCCGAATAGCCAGACGGTCTATAAATAATATATAAAGTAGAAGCAACACCTTTCATATTCACAAACACTAAACGAAATGTATAATATATTATATGTATGACATATCAATGAATCATTTGTATATTTTCATCATACAAATGTACCGTGAAAATCGCAATTTTCTTAAGGATTGCGAACACCTGAAGTGAGCGTGTCCAGCTCACGGAAGTGACCCCAGGTTCGCGCTTCAACACGAGCGCGAAACCAACCACGGCACGCTTTTACACACCTCAAAAATTTTCTATCCAGGTGTATTCAATTTCTTTATAACGAAAACATTTTGCTGAACTTTTTTTATGAATCAAAAAAATTATATAATACATATCTATAATAAAATCAACATTGTTTTAACAAATAGCGTGAAAAATTGATTATTGATTTGATTCAGTGATTATTACAAGAAAATTAGATCATCAAAATTGATATGTTGTAAAAGCTTATATTACACATCCTGTGCCGCCCCATAAGCGCTACATTTAAACACAGTGTATCAAATAATTAATGAGGCTCATTTTTATTATTTATATAGAGCTTATTCGATTTTTTTTCGAGCGATGAACCGTTTTCGAATTTCGCGCTTCACGCTGCGTCCGACGCACGACGCTCTTAGGAAAAAAACTATCACGGTCACAAACCAAACAAAATTTTCTATTTAAAAAAAAACGTACGAAAACAGTCCAAAAGCCACATACGTTCAAGAACTTGAGCGGTGTACGTACGTGATAATAATTAATCCAGTTCGACCGCGTTCGCCGTGGGGTCATTATTTAATAAATCTATTAGCCTGCATCGCATGTTGGCACCAAGATTTATGGCGGCGGCAATGCGAGCCGAGCGCGTACGATAAGTTTTGTAGTCACGTGGCGGAGGAATCGTGCAAGAGCCAACCATCACGAACAACAATCGAAGATCGTCTCCCGTTAACTGTTAAGGCCGATCGAGTTTCATTAATCGTTCGCTTTTTAATTGCAATTGCGCCCGAGAGAAGTGACTGCGGACGTAGATCCATTTTCAGTAAGAGTAGCCTGATTTGCGATTCGGATTTCTAATGGTTCATTAGCTGTCTTTTCTCAATGTTGAATTTAATTGATGCGATTGTTAAATGCACTAATGATTCGTAATTGTTTTATTAAATAAAAATTTTTAGAAAAAAAACTATTAATATATTTTCTTCAGAATGTACCAAATATCGACTACATTCAGCTAATTTTCAAAAACATTAAGCCATTCAAGATATTTATCGATTTCCCGGATATATGTTTGTGAACGGTAATTAATTGAAGTTTAAATATTGGATGCGAATCCGAAAACCGTGGGATACAAATTCAAGACATAAACATTTTAGTATATCACGTTAGTTAATACTTCAACACTATGTGTGAAATAGTGATATAAATAGTGATATAAAATTTTCTCAATTAAAAAACAAATTTGACTCATTAAAATATGAATGAGGATTTGATCAGAATTTTAACACTTAATATGCGATATAAAATATGTCAATATATATATTTTAAATTATAACATTGAAACCGGAGCAGCTTTATGTTCAGGAAACATAAAACTGAGATGCCGTAAACAATATAATAACATCACATAGAAACAGGGAAAGGATTAATTAACTTCAAAATTACAATAAAGAAAACACGCGAAATGACCAATAAGAATCAGATAGATAGAAAATCGTAAAAACGTCCAACGATATCGAGAAAAAGTCGATTAATCGAAGCGCCACTGTAATCACGAGTCGTAAAACGAAACACATAAAATTCGGTCTCCAAACGTCAAAGACGCTCATAATCCGCAATACGCGTATTTTTTACTTTTATTTACATTCGCGTATTTATTTATTCCGCAACCTCGTACTTTTCAGGCGTGTCATTATGGAATTGATACGTTGAAAACAGGAAGCCGGCGGACGCGTTAAATTTTAACCGGTCGTAAAGCACGGCGGTAAATTCGTAATAGCGCACCAATTACAAAAATTACGATTTACGACATGGCCGTTTTTATCCCGACAAAACTCCCCGTTCTACTATTAATCTATATAATATTAAAATAGCATTTGTTCCCATCCGCCATGACTAGTTTCTATACAACAGCATTGTTTCGTATAACTAACTACATGTTGTGTGCGCGCTTTACTATTCGTCCGGACCTGTATAATGTAATAAAGGGATGTTGTTTGTTACCGTCTATGTCGGCGTCTATGATGAGTGTTTACCGGTTTCGATAGTGCTATATCATTGTTAATAGAATCGTTGTTCAAGAAACGTACATTCATACAAGATTGCTTTATATTTTAGATTCATTGTCGACATAATTCATCTACCCTTAAGAACGGTCGATATTATATGTACGCCCATTCGACACAATATTGTACTGAAGACCATGGGAAATTTAATACCAGAAAGCATTAAGCACCTACAATTTAGTGAGATTTTCACATGAATATTTCCAACAGCGCAATAAACTACTGACACTTCTCCAGTACAATCAACTATCAATTTCTCAGAAATCATCGAAAAAATCAATCAAGTTTCAAGAAGGTCGGAACGGGTTCGACCTTCGATGCATCATCCGACAATTGTTTACGTACGAAGTCAAGAGTTCGTTTCGAACCACTAAGTACGGCCGTATTAGAGGCCGCCCCATAAATCATGGGCGCGTACATACGCGTATCGGATCATTTCGAAAATGCTTTTGTTTTATCTTTATTAGGTGCCCCCGGAGGTGAGCCGAGCCGCCCACGCTCCCTGCTTTTATTAAATGCCACATAAATTATACATTTCGTTCTCCTCTCTCGGGAGTGTTTCATATTATATACACACACGTGAAAATGTTTAATGTATGCGTGCGAGAGGAACGTATCGTCGACGATTCAATAACGTCCACTCTCGTGTACTCGAGAGATTGCGAGTCTGTCGAGCTGATTGCGAATTCCACGACGTTTTCATTCAAAGAACACGAGTTGTGTTGGCTTCATTCAATGGGATGTTGCTCGATCGTGTGTGCGAGTGTATGTTGCCGTTGATTCAAATATTGCGGTGACGAAGCGTCGTGTTTGTCAGATTTCAATATGTTTCGCTCGCTGAATAGATTTTAGACGTGTGGCATTTTCCCGTTAATTTCATTCGTTTTCATGAGAATATCTTATATAAAAGGTCTTTTTAAATTAAAAAAACTAGCAGTTAGATTTTTCAATATTAATATAAATTTATTTTTCAAAGCAATCAAACACAATGAAGTGTTGAAAATAATAATGGTCAATTTTGGAACACCCTGTAATATCTTAGGAACGTCAAAAAGTGTTCGGGCACGGTAACTAGCTTTTGGATTAAGGCACCGAATGGTGCTGAATCAATATCGATTTTTTCCTCATCATCTCGTAGCTACCGGCACGAACTTACATCATACGCCATCATCGTCGTCGACAACAGACCACGCATACATAATATAACGACGCCGAAGATTAAAAAACGTAAAAAAAAAAATACATGAAGAAATAATAATAAACGCGGGAGATCGATCCAATCATAATTATTGGTTCAATCGCCCGAGCCCCTCATAGATATTCATGGAATATCGTTATTCCCCGCCATTCATGCGCGGTGCGGTGTGGTTAATGGATTTCGATCGCGACCGAGATACGGACGGTAATAAATTTGTGGGCTCTCAATCTGGTCGACATCTTCGTTTTTTTCGTGATCTCATTATTATTATATGCAAAGGTTTTGACCCTTTCGCCTTGGTGCTGCGATCTTGTGCACTTTCGATATCGCGATATGGCGAATTTATACGGCGACGGCACGCGACCATCTCTTTCGCTGTTTCGATTTTAAACGATTTTGGTTAATTAAAAAAATAATTGATTAATTAATAATATTTAAAAGCTTCACGCCGCCTTGTTTCAGTGTGTATGAAAAAAATATTTCAAAACTGATTAACTTATATGAACTGCAGCTCTGAAGGTATTTAAAGACTATAAAAATTTTAATCAAAATTTATACTTTATATTTTACGTAGATAAAATAAAATTTAAAAAAAAACAATAAATTTCAATATTATTTTTTTTCAATAATGATTAGAGATGAAACTTAAAAAAAATCCTGAACTTAATACGGATTGAGGTCACAAAAAATCATGCGTTCCAACAAAATTACAAAACAAAATTCGTTCAGATATATTCGCCGATACTTAAATAAATATAATGTCGTTTTTTTCCTCAAACCGATCGCAATAGAAAATTAATCTTTATCGTCCCGGTCAAAATTTATTGGTTAGTTAAAACTAGACTACCGGTTTCGACTCGGAGGCATCCCTATCTAGCAAGAATCTCTACGAAATGCGGCTGCGGCCATTAATCAAGCGAAAACTATGGGCTTATTAAACGCACTTTTAACGGCTCGAATACCACGAATCTCAATATTTACGACGCACCGAAAAAGTTTAATTTATGCGGTCGACCATAGCAGTCCACTACGGAGTTCGGTTTCCGTTTTTCCAGACATTTTCGTCCGACTTCTTACACATGGAGGCCGTAAATCATGCGCGAATAACGTAATTTGAAAGTGTTTAATTAGCGCGCCGTCTACGACGATAAAGCCGAATATATAAAAAATACGCCATAAAATCACGACGTAATAATACGCTGATTGACTTTTCGAGTCGTCGATGCAACTCTTCGATAATTTTAATTTCACTCGCTCTTATCTCAGGACGGGGTATAAAATGGATTTTTACGAGTTCGAATAGCTGATGTTCTATCGGTGGCTTTATTGCGGCTTCGCGGCTGCCCTCGCACTATCGAGATCGCTAATTAAAATGTTCACAAATTAAAGTAACAATAATAAAAACAGAATGGAGTCGAGTGGAAAAAGTCGTCATATTCCAATCGTTGAATAGACCGGTAGTCCGACGATTTTTTTTTAATTATCATTATGTCCGATGAGTAAGGCAATAAAAATGACATAAAATTGCGTGATACTAAAGGCACAATAATGACCAGTTTACGATTACAACATTGTACGTAATATCTTTCTTTACGATGTATCTTTATGGAATTTGAAATTTCTTCTCGACTGCATTTGAACGATACCTTAAAAACTGTCCTCGATTCGAATTACAACAAAACCAATTATGATTACATTTAAACACAAGTAATTTTTTCAGAAGTCCCCGTTCGTCACTCCATCTATAACAATGGAAATCTAGTTTTTCCGATTGTATTCGTACGTATGCGAATTCAAAAATCGCGGACGTCTCAATAGCGACCGTCGATAAATCGGCACGATTATCGTCACTCCTACGCGGCCATTTTGCCGTCGGCAATATGGCTACCGCCATATCGGGGCTATGGTGGCTTTGCCGTGATTTATCGCGTCCCTTTGTGGACGAAGCGGTGCCCCGTGGCCAGATAAACGGACATGGAGGGAGCCGATGCGGCGCCACAGCAATGGACTTTCGAAATGGTATCACTTGTAGTGCTGCTGCTTAGAGATTCATTTTGTAAACTCAAATGTTCACCCAATTTAAATTGTTTCGGGAATTTTTAATCACACTTTTTATACAATAGCAATACTTACAAGTTGTTATTTTATATATGAATTGATGTATATTATATTAAAATCATTAATAGACGTTATTTAGTAAAAACCCATGATTGAAAATAATGAAATAGATACCATTTTTTCAATGAAAATATTGAGACCCCAAGAAATAACACGAGTTGTTTATTGCAGTCAGTTTAGCCATATTAAAATGGCGGAAAAATTGAGAAATTGATTTTAATTATGAAATAAATTTTTGTACAAATTATTTTTTCCGATGGCAAATTCCGCTATCGTTATTAATAACTTAAATTTTACCGTAAAATGTATTGCAATCAAAAATAATCACTTTCCATACTAAATACAAATAGACCCAATTTTCTTGATGAAAATTTTTCGATAATCGTCTTTAGTAATTGGGTCGATTCAAATTTATTTTGCAAGATATAGCGGATACAACAACAAAAAACCAATACCGTTAAAATAATACAGAAATGCAGATCAAAACCATCATCCCACTTATTTTCTTTTCAAAGACGATAAATTAAATTTATGATAAAAGATAATTGTTTAAACTTTCTACATAAAACAAACCACTCATAATCTACTATGGCTTGCCGACTATTTACATGTTAAAAAGTAACGGACTCGCACCGCAATCGAAATTTCAATGCAAATTCAACAAACAATTAAGTCATGTAAATTCAATTGACCATTAAAATAATAGGCACGTCTTACAATGTACATACAAACAAGACACAACATAAACGGAAGGCATCACATTCGATTTTTTTTTTCATCTACAATCATATATCATATTTTATTCGTATCTCCGGCTTCTAGTAATTGGTCTCTGCACTTTTTAATTGTATCGAGTGTCATAAAAATCAAGATACACATGTTAAAAGCGAGATTGTCAATCGATTTCTTTTTAGATAATCATATCTATCGGTGTCATCAAGTTTCGCGTGCCACGAACACGGCTCCCGGGCAAATTGCGCATAAATTTCTTTTCTTCGAAATTAATACACGGCACACACAGAACATGAACGCATATTATTCTTTCGAACAAGCTCGAGCCTGCATGAAATTTTCACGTTGACATTTTTCACAGTGAATCGCCGCCGTTAAGCCGCACATTGGACACTTCATAAATATCGATCGTTCGCCTATGATTTACAGACTCGACTCGCATGTTTTATCAAAGACGAGTTTTATCTGCGACTGTGATCTAATAATATAATATAATCGGTCGGTGAAACGAAACAGAGGAGCTGCCTCGGCCGATTAGCATAAGGCGTTGGCGAGAGATGTGTGTACGAAACGGGAAAAATTGTTTTTAACCATGGGTTGTTATGTGGAAACGACTCGGACCGATGATGTATGGAGAACGGACTGCGATTGCCAATTGGAGATCGTTATGTATCGAGGAATTCCCGCAACGCGAATTTTAACTCTTCGAATAATATGGAACACGCGCGAAATTACCGATGTGATTGTTTGAACAAGATATGCCACGGTGATTTTCGAAAACGAAACATAAGATTCCGAATCAGTATAAACCGTATTTTTATCGAAATGTGTACATACGTTTTTGATGCGGATTTCAATAATTTCTTTGTAGTACGAGCTCTCTCACCTGCAACAAACAAATAAACAGACCTTTCAATTAATTTTCCTCTTGCAACATTTGGCATTTTAAATTGCTACAACATCATCGAAGAAATTCGCGCGCCATAATCGCATTTATAAG
This sequence comes from Hydropsyche betteni, assembly GCA_028571205.2. Lineage (NCBI taxonomy): Eukaryota > Metazoa > Arthropoda > Insecta > Trichoptera > Hydropsychidae > Hydropsyche > Hydropsyche betteni. The sequence goes on from JAOXNN020000004.1 coordinate 6,473,812, forward strand.
GACGACACAATGTGGATATCGTGACCGGAGGTAAGTAAAGTGGTACGGGCCGCACAAAGGACGGCTGCCGAAGAGGACCTCTGCGATGGTGGTTGATGGCACAACTATAGCGATGGCGATGGTGATTGTGGTGGTAGTCGGTGCACATGTGCACCAGTATCGGCCAAATGTTCATTTATGTGTAACGGCCGTCTTTTCCTCGGACACATGTGCCGCGGAGGGAGCAGAGATCGTCAACTGTATTGTATGCTACCGTCTTGTTCGAAAAAATTTAATTCGCAGCAATGTGCTTTTAATTATAAATGAAAGTAATAGATAAAAATAGATATTATATTTGAATATTTCTTTATCGATCTAATTATTTTATTATATCAAATTAATATGATATATTACGAACGAGTGTCATAAATAGAAACTAGTGTGTTTTACAATGACATGAAATTTATAAATATTTTAGCTTCTGTAGTGTTGAAATTGTTTTGAATATTTAATGAAGCCATATCATAATTCAAGTTCAATAAAACAGAAAATTTATAATATTTACACAAACCAGTTTGTCACTTATTCCACACATACAGGAAAAGAGAATAGATAATTTATTACTATGGCAAAATTTCCAACATATTAATTAATTCATCATGTGATAGATAATTAATTTGTTATATGGAAGTTTGTATTTTATGTCGTATTGGAGACTTTTAATTCGAAAAATAAAAAGGTTGACTCGCTCCGGTCAAGTACACCTGTATAGAATCGATTCTACACATTTGGCTCTTGAATATTTATATTTATTTATTCGTAACACATGTCGCGACAAAGGCTGACGTTTCATTGCTCGTATCGTTCGATTGCAATATGCTTTAATTCTATGCGTTATTACGAAGAGATGTTTCTTTTCTGTATTGATGATACACATCAACCTGACGCTAATATAGGGTTATTGAAGGGGTCAATTTTAATTTCGAAAAGCACATGTAGAATATTAAAATTCAATACATAAATGAAACTTGAAACTTTTGAATACTTTCAATTTTAAATTTGATATATCAAGGGGAAAATAATCTAATAGAAGTATTACGTACGTACCCTAATAAAGGAATTTTTACGCTTGGCGTAAGAAAAGGTATTCAGTCTATTTTTCATTCATTGTTTATAAATAGGTAAAATATAGGTCAAGTAAATTTCTTTTACAACTGTAAAATAGAATAATATTACTTTTTGCAAAATTGAAAATTTTTATATATTAATTTATTCAATATTATTTTTAATTCATATAAAATTTAAACGTGTCAAATTCGTTATCGTTTAAGCCCGCACTTTTCGGTGGGGAGCTATACTGTCAAAAACGCATTAGCATCGACCGTTTTTCATTGGGTTTTTTCATCTTTTTATTTAATCGAAATCGTTGCTCTTTATTTTTATTATACATATTGTGTTCATTTTTTTCTCTATAAAGTCGTTTGATGATTCGACGCAGATAGGCACCCACCCCAACAATAATGATAAGTGTGCCGAGAAAGAATGAAAGAAAGAAGGGAGATCCTGATGCGGCAGGTGCTTGATTCACCTGTTACCATAAGAAACACAGAGGGTTGGTTTCTCGTCAAAAATACAAGAATGCTTTTTCGTAAAGGCAAAAATACCTTGGAAAATCGCTAAACGACCGTTGACGTCAAAAGTATAGCAGTTAACCGTAAGTAGCTGACAAAGCGATTCGAATGATATTAGAATCGTTAGTATGCATCTTTTGTAACAAAGTTTCCATATTTTTATCGAAGAATTCGTCGTATTAAATATTTTATGATTCTGGAATATATAAATTTTTCTCATAAAAAAATTCTATTGTATTTAGAACAATTCTCTGTCGGCTTCATTCAATCGAAGAGTTATACGAATTCGTAACCATCATACATTTTGATGTGAAATCGTAAACAATACACGTTGCGGTTGTAATTCTCGTTTGACGACAATGGCCGAGTATCATCATTGATAGTCCACTTATATTCCGGTCGCAATATGGCAAATATATTTTATTCCAGTTTCAGACACGTCCGTCCCTTTAAACGAGCGCGAATAACGAACTCAAATATACAATTGTTGCGCAGCCGTCAAAGAATGCCAGACTTAAGTTGTGTGTGAACACGTTCTAAATTTTATCAGCTTTGAGAAATTGCCGTATCTCCGATGAAATATTACGATCAATTTGCGCAAGCTTATCAATTTTCGATTTAACGACCATCCACGAAACGGTCATTTTCGTTCGTCACTACTTACTTATCATTCATATCGAATTGGAAAAGATATAAACTTGCTACGATTACGATGTGCTCTATCGCTCGAGAACTCGTTGATTTTCTTATAAGAAAAATAAGCGTAATAAATAAAGCCCAGTTTGAGGCGCAATCCTAAAGTTTACAAGCGACTTCCTCGGTCGTAAATTTTAACTATTTTCAATTAGCCAATAAAACATCGGCCGGTTAATGAAAACGTCTTCGGCGCGACCGTATGAGCCATTAATTTTTTGCCGTGCGAGTTCTCGACCGTGCTCTCGAACGAGCTTCTGTGGTCGATATTAAAAGCGTTTATTATCACGCCATCAAAAGCTCGACTTCTTGTTCGGAAGATATCTCAATTTAAACGATCACCGGTGCCTAACAGCGGGGTATCAACGATCCGAACTGGGGACGAACGCGTGGGACCTTCAATTTCCATACGAAACTCGTGAAAAATTCGCATCAATTCATCAAGTAGACGAATTCAATTAACTAGAGGATATTTGCTATTAAAAAGATAGCATTTCCTAAAATTCAAATGAAACCGCACAAACTGAAAATCATATTAAACTTCTTTCATATTAATCTCTTTGCATTATATCGATAGATGGTTATGGAATTAATCATCGCGTTTTGAAAAAAATCCACGTTCTCCCGATCGTACGAGCACAACAGAAAGTTAATCATTAAGCGCTCCCATATAGAATCCCATTCGAAACATTAGCGATGAAATTAAAACGTTAAACGATGATTAATGAACGTCGATAAGAATATTGTGTATCGGTCTGCGGTCGATTTTACCGTTACTGCTCGATCGAACAATATGAATCGTATATTTGAACAGTCGGGGAACGTCGAACGTTTCGCTCTCGCGAGAACTATCTCCTAATTAGATCTGCCTTCGAACGTTCGTGCTTCGCCATAGCCGTGCAATTCTCCACCGGACACAATCGCGAAAGTTCGAAAATATAAATTCAATAATAAGTCGAATCGGATGCGCGAAAAGCCCTTTCTTTGTGTGGGATAAAGTGCGAAATTTAATCTCGAACTCTCACCGTATCCGAGTGGTCGTGCTCGCCGGTCGGTGGCTGCCGAACTAAATCATACGGCTTCATGACCACTTTGCACGCCATTTGCTAAGGGTTTTATTGAAAAATATATAAATTACTGTGGCGTGCCGTTTCAGCGGAGGCACGGGTAACCCGCCGCGCAACAACTTTGCATCGGGACGATTAAAAGTATTATTATATTATAGCGAACCGAGAGAATCTAATGATCGAGTGCACGCTGCGCAATCCGGACAGTGATATAGGAAAATTGAGAATTTTTATTGCGTTTTTTGTGACGATACAATGATTGTTAGGTTTACGTATTACGTAATGTTCTACGTGCGTTATACCGAATGTTACGTGATCAAATTTAAATATTTCCGCTTTGAAAAAGGACGATATCGTACGATGACGGTAGCCATTGACGGATGATGTATCTTCGATACGGATAGAGTAGCGCGACGAAATAATTCATTCTCCGCGTACGACCAATTTTTTTTTCGTCATTTATTTTTAATTTGGACTTTTTCCGATAACGATTTTCATAGAAAAGACGATCTCTCGAGGCCGTCTTTATTGTTGTACGTTTTGTCTGCAATATGGAGATGCGATTCGTCATCGGTCGGTGTGATGGACCGTTCAAAGTTGGCGTTCGTGCGTAAACGTTTTTGATTTTACACGTCATATTCGATGAAACGCAATGTCACAATCGATCTTGTAAAAAAATTATTAGAAGTATGAGGAACACTAAAGTTGATAGTGAAAAATAAAAGATGCGTTCAAAGCTTTTTTTATCGAAGAGCGGTTGCTGAATAGCAAGTAACTGCTACTCATCATGAAGATTGATGTTTGGATGAAAAAATATATTGATTATTGACTCAACTGGACTATATGATATTGTGATTGCCAATATGCCAAAAATAATACGAGGATGTAATATAGATAAACAAATTTGTGCAAATGTCGATGCTTTTAAATTGAACCTTGTACTGTACAATAAAGCTAATATATGAAACGATCATGAAATCTCATTACAAACGAGATTAAGCAATCGATGACCATATAATCATTCGAATTGGATAGTAGCGGACAGACATCCGTTCTTAATAAAATTTATATAATCATTCCATTCTAACCGACAGATTTAATAGTTCACCTACGTGCTCTTCGTTTAGTCGAAAATCATTAAAATAAATCGAACTAAATCACAATAAATAACCGGTCGCGTAATTTCATCTATAATGTTTATTTTGACAACAGCAATTATTTTTTTTACTTAATTTTACACAAAAATCGTATAATTATATTCTAATTTAAAATTTATCGATATACCAATTTATATAGAACAAGAATAGTAAATTAGGCTTCAATTTTTATAATTTATCCATTATAGATCGCGAAAATTATATCGAATTACATATGAAAAAATAATCTCAAATTGAAAATATCCAATAAAGTGACAATATATTGATACATTAAATATTTTTTTGCAATTACTGTAATAAATTGTGAAAGTTTCATTTGTTATCAGATAAGCACATTGAACTTATATATCGAACACAAATCACCGATTGAATTGACAGATTATAAAGCGCATGCATAACATAAAACTTTATCTCTTCGATACGGAACCGTTTTTTATTCATTTTATATTTATTATCTTAAACTTTAAATATATAGACCACCATTTAAAGCGGCAATACAATAAAGAACCGCCAACCAATATAGAACGCAACCGCGAACTAGATACGTCCCATTCAAAAATCCATCACACACGCGCGAATAATGGCGCATTTTTTTTCTTTGCGAACAATTGCAAAACGTCCCCGTCTTAGAGATTCGTTTCTGGCAACGTTTATGGAATTCTATGAAATTTAATAGACAATCAAGTGCGTGGTGTTCGCCACAAAGGCCGGTTCGATTACCGGCTATGACAGTGCACTTTGCGGGCGTCCCATAAGGCGCCGGCCTCGCGACTCTGCTTCTACCAATAAGAATTCCAATTAAAATCTTAAGATCACCCTTCATCAGACTCCTGAATTGGACCGGAATGAGTCTCCGATTTTTTCCGAGCCCGCCCCGCGTAATACGAAAACGAAGTCCGAACGAGCAGGTCGTTATCGAGGCGGATAACTCCCGGGCTCGATGCGTTATTGTGGATGTGTCGATATGCATTCAATATTATTTCGATCTCTATCTGAATGTCGGTTGTGTAGTTTTGTGGTCGTTATTATTATGACAGTGACGCAACTTGCGTGTTTCTCGTTCCGAGATAATTAGACAATCGATCAATATGAGCGCGTTCGAATTTTAGAAATTAAAATATAATTCCGATTCTACGGTATGTGTAT
>JAOXNN020000004.1:6479497-6524703 GCA_028571205.2 Hydropsyche betteni
AATTAGACAATCGATCAATATGAGCGCGTTCGAATTTTAGAAATTAAAATATAATTCCGATTCTACGGTATGTGTATTTGAATATTATTTATGATAATAGCCGTATGTATCATATAGTGACAGTTATAGAGCAATGACTATAACGTGAATACAATGCAGTTTCTTGCATTGTGTTTAACTTTGAATTTGATTCAATTCGAACGCGGAAGTTTCGCTATTGTGCTCCCGTAATATTTACTTATGATACTATTTAAATTCGACTGGTACAATGCAGAATACAATTAAATCCCGACTCGATAAAAAAAAAAACCACATAATTGGACACTTCAATCATATGCACCTACAGCAGAAGGCGACACGACAATAAATTCGACGAGACACACACACGCATATTTCGTCGAGATTTACATCACGGAGCGTTCATTTTTAACTCGTCCCAGACCGGACGCGTCTCGAATAAATCTCTCGCATTATTCCCAAGATAAATACGGACCGATGTGACAATTAAAAATGCGTCGACAGCAGACCGGCCGCTAATAATATATCGGCGCGAGAGGAACGCGCATGCCATTTGCATACGCCGACTTCCAGTCCGAGGACCCAGCACTGTTCGGTGGCCACCCCACGAGGTGGAGAATCCTCTTGGACGAGGAGAGATTTACGCTATCCAGAGGATCGCGATCGCAAATCTCGAAACGGACGGACAGGAACGGCAATAACTCGCTGGACGGTTGTTGCCACACAGCGCGCCCGTTAGCGCCAAAACAGCATTTCTTGTAATTTTCGCGTGGCAGATATGTGGCGCGCTCGCAGCCATGAGAGACTCGTAAACAATCGTAACGATTTTATTTTTTTCGGTTTTATTTCGTTTATTTGTTGTTTCAGTGCCATCCGTACGAAATGCGCTTCTCGAAATTTTTAACTCCACGAAGTTAAAAACAACAGTTCAAGGTTTTTGACGATTCGAGTCGCGGGCGGTTTGACTAAAACTAAACAGGACCGCGTGAGGAAATGGAAGTCGGGGCGACTGGTTTTCGCTTAAATTAAGACATTAAACTGGAACGAATCAATGGGCGACCATCGTCCGAGTTTTACACATTGGCCGATCCTTTTTTACGATGTTCGCGTATCCTGAATCGACGATAAAATACACCCACGCGCGGCCAGATACATAACGTTGCCGGTGCTAAAACCTCAAAGACGACGAGTGGTTCAATAATAATTAAATAACCCAAGTATGCTTTCAGAATATTAAACGTACATAGAAAGGTGATAAAAGTAAGCCAGAGATAAGCTGACTTTAACGACAGACAAATCCGAAACTTCGAAATATCACTCGCATGCTAATAATACTAAAATAATATAATATTTCCACTTTGATTAAGTTCTATATATAAGTTCAATTGACGATCGGTATTTTAAATGTTTAATCTCTATAATTATCTCGTATATACATGTAATATTCGAAAAAATTACAAAACTTTCCAATATCGAAATATAAAAATCACACACACACACAACACATCCTTCATTCATTGATTACTAAATTACGCATATCATCATCAAAACACAAATCGCATTTCTCGACCACTGATACCGCAATCGTCCAACACCACGCTAGAACTTATTTATTTTCAACACCATGACATCAACTCGGCAGATGCGTGAGTGCCGGCGATGTAGCCATGGCGCACCATGCGGGCCCTCCGAGGGCCGTCATAATTGGCTCGGCGGCGCGTCAATAATTTTGCACCTCCCGATCGGCCGCTGCTTTATTACACGTCGAGGCCCGCTGGCGTGGCGATTAAGACCGGGCCGGTGATAAGATCGGCGAAAGAGGGACCCCTCTTTCGTGCTTTTCGAATGCGGACCGCGGGGCGGAGGCTGCGAAGGGCGAAGTCTCGAAGTCGTCCGTTTTGTGCCTGTGTTGCGCCGTGGGTTGGCTCTTTCTTGCTTTCTTTCTTTGGCCGGTGCAAAATAAACGACGAGCGCAACTGATTTACATAGAACAACTGTGTAATTCCCGTGGCATTAAGTCTTAATTGTCGATACGGCGCTGCCGTGTTCAGGGACGGGTTCGCATTATAAGTTCTATTTTATTTTATACACACTGAATTATCTAAATAGATTAATTAATTAATTGAACTTTCGAAATTGAAATCAAAACACATCAGAAAAAATTATAAAGTATCGTTTAACTCATTAAAAGAGTAACAAGTCATCTTTGTTTTAAAAATATTCGCAAAAAATCGTATGTACGAATTGATCACATATTGATTGATAATGTTTAAATTATAACGTTCTACCTATTTAGCGCATATAATTAATTATCAGAACGCCCGCACACGAGAGTTCGACGCTACATACAAACCATTAACAATGTCTATTTAAATATGTATCATAAATAACTTTTTCGATCATAACAAAACGCACGTGTGTGATATAAAAAAAAAATATACAAACCAGATAAATATTTGATAATATTTTATACGATTTAGAATTAGACCTTTTCGGCGTGCTTTTGAAGCGGGGGCGTAAAGCGGGAAAGCTTGCGTGACCGCCCGCCTGCTGATTGCAAAAATTTGCAAATGCAACAGCAATGCATCTTGCGGGAGGCCACTGAAAAACAATCGACGACGCCAATGTGTCCATTGACACCGTTAACGACTTCGAATAAATCACGCCTCGTGACGGAATAGATAAATTTAAAACTAATTCATCGAATACATCAACCAACACATTCATAATAAAAATCACACAATGTATACTCAATGTTGCACCGCGTTGAACTTGATTTTTTCACAACTTCGAAACACTCAATCTCATCTCGGCCTTTTGTAATCAATACTCGCAATAAAAAAAACGAGAATCATAATGGAAAATTGCTTATTAATTCATACGAATCTTTTTTTTTAAGCTCGATCTCGGTTCAGTATGGTCGCGATCGACCCACATCTCAAAAGCGTCAGAATTGATTAATGATCTGCATCCACGACTAGGATCATCGTCGGGCATTTTCGATTAAAACACGCCGCTACCGACAAAAGGGTTTCCTCGTGACGCGAGCTTTGATTAAAATTCCGGTCGCACTTGTTGAAAATGCGGCGACAAAAAAGCCGGCCGGACGATAATTCACGCGCGTATACATTATATATATATTCACAATCGAAAAATAAAATAATAACGTGCCCCTTTAATTGCGCCGGGCGTAATATATCACGGTGCACGCCCACAGCTAGCTACCGACGCAATCCATCACCGGCGGATGTCCATTAACACGAGGTGTGCTTCGATAACGGAGCGCGGACAACTTTATTAGAGCGAGAGGGTCCTCAGCGAAGGCTGGTAGCTGGTTCAGAGATATAAGAGTGGCCCTCCGACGTCGGCGACCCTTTGTAAAAGGTACGAGATAACGCCGAGTTCCACAATACCCCCGTAATGTCTGCGTACACTCTCGTTTTGTGTGCGAAGTTATTAAAGTTAAAAAAAAATGAACAACCCATAATAAATATCATATTGTACAATTTAATGAATAGATAATGCTTTTTTAACATCATAAAACTTTCATAGAGTTTATAATTTTTTTTTACTGTTTTTAATTCATAAATCCGTAGAACATTCCTTTCGAAAAAGATACACAATTTCCGTTCATATTGTTCATGGCGCGGTCTCGTCGCCTAATTAGCGCCGTCAACTCGTCGGTCGCTTTCCTTCGTCGCCTTCGACAGCCAACGAGCAAAGTCAAAGCGCGTCAATCCCTACATGGTAGTTGTCGATCCCTTTAATTGAAACGGCTCCGAGGACCAAAGCTCGTAATGAAGCCGAACAAACGGTCCGGAGACGGCAATAATTCCGCCCGGCACGCGAACGTATCGAATTCTGACACGGACGAGGACGGGCTAGAGTCTCGCGATTTTTAAGACTTATTGAAGAATGAGCCTTCTGTCCTTATCAATGGATATCTGGCTTTATCGCAGTGAAGGTTCGCGCATGAAGCGATTCCGATACGGTGTAATTTATTCCAAAGTCGTCGAAGCGGACGTCACGAACAGAACAGGTGCCGCTGAAATCGTGAAAATGCTAGGATATTGCCAAGTGAACGAGAAACGGTTCGATCCAGTAAACTAAGATTATCGCAAAATTCTAAATGCATACAAGAATATTTTTCACGGTTGTAATGATTATATGAAACAAATCGAATCATTGGCATTAAGCAAAATTCCAATGTTGCGATACGTATCTTCACGCTATTTTGAAACTTGAATAAGTTTAAACGAGTCGATGTATAAAATATTTGTGTCCATATTTTACAGTGTTATATTTTAAAAACAGATTGTGTTTTGCTGCATCATCAAAAAATATTTATATAAAATGAAAAATTGATACATTAAACAAAAATGATGAATTAAGATCATGGAATTTTTCGCTTGCACATCGACAGAATTCGAAACGTGCGACCATGTTAAACGTCGCGCGACACTTTTCATCAGAAAAAAATAAAACCTTGTTCGATTTTTCATCACCGATCCCGAACCCAATCTGAGATATAATACTCTCCAAGTGCGACCTTATCGTCCTCGGATAAATTAATTCGCGTGTTGCGAGTGTGGGACGTGGTCCGATGGCGTGACCGCGGCCACTGCGCTTAATTGTGAATGAGGCTCGATGTCTTCATTTATTCCTCTCCTATACTTGTTTATACACATGCGACCTCTTCGTCTTTTTGGCCGTTCGCAAATCGAACGTCTTTGTCATCGGCGTCGATGCCGTGTCGTGTGCCCGCTACAATCTTGCCCATTAATTTAATTAATTCCCGTCGATTAAGCGGCCCGAGAGTCGGGCCCACATTAATTACTCGCACGGCAGAAAGGCTCTATTCGTTTTTTCGATTCATTGCATTCGTAATAACAGCGAGACAGCCTTCCTCGGTCGCGTACGTAACGGGGTGGTGACCGTTGATTAGTGGGTCGCCGAGGATGGACAGCGGCGGCGAAGGTAGGCTTTGTTAATGCCAATTATGCCGTTTTTGAACGGGGCAGCTCCCGATTTGGACACGTCCCGATCGATCGAACGAGCATGATCCAATAAATCCGCTTTTCCCGCCAATCGTTATCTCGGAGCCGGGACACGGCCGCGATCCAGACCGGAATAAATCGATGGATTCAAATGGTTTCGACTTTTGAACCGCGTCGTTAAGATGCGTGATCGATCCGAGAGGGTCTCACGATCGATAGCGGTCTTTTAAAACATTGTTTTAGTTACGAATATAGCAATACAATCGCTAGAGAAAATTTCTATTAAAAATGTCAAATGATTCAATGTTGATACAGGTATCGTTCGGAAATGCAATCGTAACAGTCAATACTGTCTTTCGTATTTCGAATTACTAAATTTTCTCACGTAGCATTTTTCATGTTGCTCAATTAAGCAGTTTGTAATCTACGGATTTAATGACTCATTTAAAAAGCGAGACACGATAAATGATCTCGATTATGAACTCTAATACTCTTCAGTTAATAATAACGCCATTGAACGTACCGGCTAGTTCAATTATTTTTTGTGCCTCTTCAAGATTTGCGTCTAGAAATGATTTTATAATAATTTTACAATATAAAATCTTACGACTCTGAATCGTCTTGTAGTATTTGCATTTCAGGTTGGACATAGACCAGTAGTCAGATACACGTCAATAATTTAAATGTCTTAATTGAACCTATCGATTTAAATTATATACATAGAGCATAACTATTATTTTTTATTAGACGACAAACATAAATTTCGTTTGTGAATTATAGTTTTGTATACTCTACATTGTAAAATAAAAATTTAAAGTCGTATTTTAATATATAAAAAATAAATGAACGTCAAATTTTAACGAGACATCTCGATTGTAATGAATGCAAATTTTTTCCTAATTAAAATCGTTCTTCGATAATTTATGGATTCTTTTATTATAGCAATTATGACAAATAACAAGTCGTGAGTGATTTAAAACACCGCAGCCTCGAGCTTTTCGCCAATTTGGAAGAATTTAGCAGATTCATCAAAACAAAAACAGAAATGACAAAGTAAACTAACCTGTATGCAAGAAGAGATGATTTTTGAGATTCGTATGTTTAGAAAATCCTCTCGAGCATATGTGACACTTGTGTGGCCACGAACCGCTGTGCACGTACATGTGAGATTTGAGATCGCCAGGCGTCGGGAAAGATTTCGCACACAGGCTGCATTTATGCGGTTTTTCCTGAAAATTCGAAACAAAATTAATACACAAAATCAACATCGAAACAACATATACCTATATCTTATTGTTATTAGACGGATGAGCGACCGATCCAAACACAATTATATACGGTGTGTCCAGGACCCGAGGCGGGGCTACTGCGCTAATAACTCACAGGCCCATACAAACAATCATAAATCAAACGGTGTATTATTAAAATTATGTCTCGCGGTGCGACCGTGGATAATTTTATAAATTGTGTAGACTTTCACGATTTGTTTATGCCGGTGACCCGGAAAAAACTTTTCAAAGTCTGCCTTATGTCTGACGCGTTACAAAAATCATTCCGATCGCCATGCGTTATGAATTCGTTCGGAAATGAAGTAAAGCGGTTTTGTATATCGAGACTTTCGTCAGAGATAACGATTGCATGATCGCACTGTTGTATGACATGCTTAGAACTGGTAGAACATTTGCGCATGATTGATTCGACTCGTGTTAAACGTTGAGCGAAATTACAAGGCGCATATGTACGAGCGCGCGTCGACGTTTAGTCGGTTGTTAAAGTTGTTGTTTCAATTATATGCTTTCTCATATGTGACCATGGTTTAGCGCTTAATCTATACGATCGCCCATTCTGAGACATCGATCATATCCGTATATTGATCGAATGCATTTCGTTAAATCATTGTTATTTAAAAGCTACGGTGTATTAATTGCAAACGTGTGTTTCCCAGTGCTTCGCGTTCGAAAATAGTGAACCAAAACGGTCGTTGACATTATACGTGATAAATAAGATGAATCATTCATTGTCAAACAAATTTTTCAGATAAAACTCAATCTAATGCGTTACGCGATTCCTAAGTGGTCCATTAATCTCTCTCCGCTGGCAGACTATAATTCACCCGATTTCGCATAAATATTTCGGATTCTCACGATCAGCTAGAAAGGACTATTCAGCTCTCTACAGTCACCCGGTTGTTGTGATATAGAACATAACACATCCTACTCCTTACCGGTTCGAATCTCTTCGATCGTATATCATTGCGGCGTTACACCTGCCATGAAATCGCTTACCAGCTAAAATCCATCTCCGCTCAAGCACGCAAAAGCTTTCCAAAATACTGTTCCGAAAATCAATAATCGCGTGTCAGTGTTTTCGCATAAAATACGCATTTTATAATTGAATTTATGCGATTAATTAATTTAATTTATACAGTGCATAATACGTCGAAAAGTTTGCTCCAGAAAAACCGTAAATCGACAAAACAAAATCAGGTTTTCCTTGAATTTATAAGAACGCGTTCACAGCCGAAACGTCGCAATATATTGAAACGATTGTGTGAGAAAAACCCGACTAGGAAATTTCTATCTAATCTCGTTCGCCGTTTTAAAGCTCATACGCATAAATAAATCCGGGGGCACTATCGTTACATAAAATTACCATCAATTAGCGCGCTTCGATTTGTAAGTATAGCTATTCGGGACCACCTCGTCGCAATGAGTGTGTACGAATCCTACAATAATTTGAGTAATAAATTTCAAAAATGCTTATGCCAGCTAAATTCGCAATGATCACATAAATTTGAAACAAACGAAGTTGGAGGATCCATAGCAACCGGTGCGAAGTGTTTTCAGTATACACGCGAATAACAACTTTTCGCATATCTGCTCATCAGTTAGGGAAAGATGTTGTATCACCGCATACCACAAAACTTGTTGAGCCTCAGTACCACCGAATCGGGAGCAAAACGATTCCTGTCTATTGCCGACAGACATTGTTACACATAAATGTTACGTCACTCTGATCAACAATTTACATAATGCTAACGTGGAGTCACTTACAAACTTGAAATGTGTCACATACTGGAAAATGAATTAAACCTATTAAAAAAAAATTCCGACCGTGTGAAATGCAATTTTGCTGTTTTTTATTCTCACACAATGTTTACGTGCTCATTTGGTTTCTATTTTATCTTAATGCATGTTAGATACAGTAAATATATAAAATATGTTAATTCATACGATGGTTGATAGAAAAGAGGTGTTGGTCGTTGTGTCCATTAATACTGCGTTTAGTAGCTTGTAACCTGACGATATCGGAATGTTTATTGTTGAGATAAATTAATTTTGAATTGTTAATGAGCATTTATACGCAACAATAATCATTAATTACAAGCTCATTTGGGATACTATAAAAAAAATCCTATTAATGAACAATAGAGTGATTTAAAAATTGTTTTGAATCGCTGATGATCCTTTCAATATGTAAAATGAATGGTTGTATTATGTAATATTAAGCAATTTAAATTTTCAACTCTGATAAGCTCTGAATTTTATTATCGTAAATTTAAATTTTATTCGTGCACGAAAGAAACAAGATAATATTAATAAATTTTAGAATCTATAGTACAAAATTTGACATCACAAGAAATATTTCATGTTAGTTTTTGTTTTACATTATTGAACGTACGGAGGCTTTTCATTTAGTTCATCGAGGCGCCAGAACCAATCTCTGTTTGGATCGACTGTCAATATTTTTTACCACCTCATTCTCATTCATTCTCGTGGCCGTGGCCATCGTTTTCCAGTTCGGTATCGATGGATCGAAAAAAAATTAAACAAATAAGAAAAACAACTATGTTTGCATAGTACGACTATATAGCGGTCGATCGCTTAGTACAAACACCCGATTGTTTTTTCAGTAGCTTTCCAACTAAATCGTTGTTTTATTTTAAAGGGCGATCGAGATTTTATTTTTTAATAAAAAAAAAAGTAATTTGCGTTTTTTCCCAAAGCACAATCAACGGAAATTTGTCACATGAAAATTTTCACCGTTGTTTCTTGAAAAAAATGCAAGTAAACTCATTTTCCCACCTGTGCATATCGAATTTGCAAAACACGCAACATGCTTATTGTAAAAATACCATCAAAACTATTTCACTTTATTTTATCTTGATACGAATCAATGAAAAATCGTGCACTTTTAAATTACTGATCAACTTTCATAAAAACCGACAACGAATGGGCACTTTCGCATCCACCGACAAGTTGTTCGTGTAGCAAGATCTAAATATTGGATATTCGTTAATGCTCCGATTTAAATACACTATCTTACGGGAGCTTAATTCACAAATTCCGGCTGATAAATCTAGACATCGAGAAGCTAAACAGCAAAGCGGTAGCGGCAGTGACAACCAGTCAACACACCATCTCCGGAGGCTCTCGAGGTGGAAAAAAATGGTTAGCCTTTAACCTCAGACACCAGCTAATGGCAGCCGATGGCTGATTGACGGAGACATCTCGGCATTACGACGCCTCGAATCAATTTCTCGAAAAGATTGGGTGCTTTCGGCAGACGATCGGAATTTTCGTCGTCGTTCCCATGGCTGCTATCTGACACGACACCGGTCTTTTTCTTACAAATTAACACTGTCGACCTTGAGTCAGTCGAATACAGAAGCACTTGTAAGCACTATCGGGCCCAGATACGAGATGGCCATTGATTAATCGCTTCCTACCGTATACGAGCGGCTCCTGCACTTGAGGGCCTCGGGCCACAGAATCGATTCAATTCTTTACTGTGTTTTTTCGTGTGCGAAAATTTCAAATGTATAATGAATATTCGGAAGCGATAACTCACTTTTTTTAAAGGAAAATATTTTCTTATTGTCCGTGAAAATCGGAATAACGATTCATGTGATATTAGTACTGATGTTTTAATTTTATGAACAGTGTGTAAAAAATTATATGCTTATACGCAATTAAATATTGTATCTCATTAATAAATTCTCATTAGAAATTATGTTGAAGTTTAATACTAGCGATTTTTTTTCAAATTCTAAATAATGGTAATTACATTTAAATGATCCTTTCACCGATTTCGATTGCAAGTCGCTAAGTATTTGTTTCCAATCAATCAATTCCAATTAATTATCACATAGTTACACTAAATTTTAAATAGCGGTGTTATTATTCAACCCAATTACACTATTAGAAAGCTAAATATCAAAGATAATTCGCAGTTAAATAAATAAGCCGCGCTCGAAATTTGCAAAGCGTTCAAATACGCGAACATTGGTAACACTACAAATTAAACAATCATCGCTTCAAAAAGAACACACATCAAAAAAAGTTCCATTTCAAAGCGATTTTACGGAACCGAACTTAACGTATATTTAACTTCAGATCAATCTCGAGCGCTTCTTCGCGCTGCGTACATACCGAATTAGTAATTTGACCGTCAATAAACAATGCCACGATACATTAAAAAAAATAATACAAGAACGCCTTCGGTGCACGCTTGTTCTACTACGTATATCTAATATAATATTAGAAAAAGGAGAACGGGCCGATTTAAACAGATCGTCCGGCGAAACGTATAATTATTTTAAAGCGTTCGCACTAACCGTCGGGGAAATTCTTGCCGAAACTGAGGCTCGCTCATTTTTTCATTTCATTGCAGCCCAACTCTCTTCTTGCCGATATAATAATAGACATTTTTAGTGCCATAGCTGCGATCGAAAAGCGGAAGTTTCTACGCCGTTATTAAAAAGCGCATAAATATGCCAAATATCGCGAGATCCATATACAGTACACTGCGAACTATGATCGCATTGTGCGAATCGGAGACATTCGGAACACGCTTTGTTACTTCGTTTTATAATATCTCACGTTCATTAATTGTTGCCGAATGTACCGTTCGAGCATTATAAAATGCTAATTCCGAATGTATATATATATTTTTTTTAGTTTCAATTCGTATCAACTCACCGCACTTCCACCCACGCGAATGTCGATAGTTTTATATATGGGGTTAGGTTTTAGAACCGCTTTTTTTACGTGCGGTTTCTTCGTACTGTATTTACGACCTGAAAATCTAAATAATATACTCGGTAGTGGGCAAATAAATTAATACAGAATTCTATGGACGATACTCGTCTTTTATATTTGACATATTATTAACACTGAAATTGATATATACTTCGGTTTATTGCTGTGACTTTTTATTCGATTAACGACTCAATTTAAATTTTGACTGACTCACAAAGTCAACGGCTCAAAATTTAAAAAATTACAATATGAAATTTATTCATCTAGAGTGTTTTATTTTAGTAAATTTATGGAATGCAATCGCATAGAAAAATCAACCTGTTGTATGCGAGATAGGCGTCTATAAATATTTGAACTCAACCTCGATGTAAATTTATTGTGTTATTAAAGTTTTGAGCGTGCGCGCACTGAATCACATAATATACCAATTTCATATCAATATATTACACGGTTCGGAACGGTTTCGTTTCGCGCAGTTGGACCAATAAATCTCGCTTAGTAAAAATAAAGCTTTTCCGAAACGGACAGTGAGTAATATACGAACGATCTATCATAGAGAAAGGAGACGTGCAGGAAACGCGCGATCATTGTAATCAAAACATATCGACAAACTATGCGGCTTATTTATACGCGCTGTCTTAAAAATATACAGACTAGCATGTCTGGAAACCAAGTAAATTTTTAATGAACGGTACAGTAAATATATGTGCATTATATATTACGAAACATATCATTAAAATAAATGAAATGCCTATTGCTTATGATGTACGTTTACTTCTATAAAAATATCGATTTCATTTATTTTGATTTTTTCGCAAATTTATTATTCACGTTTAAATTTATGAAAAGCTCATTATTCACATCATATTTGACCTAAATCAATATATTGTTGAGAAATCATTGCGAATTACAAATTTACGATTACTCTTTCTAATTTGGACGAATTTTTCACGAACTCCAAAAACGCACCTTTAAGCGATTTTTCTAGAGAGTTATCATCTCGAAATTAATCAAGCAACCTCGCATACTTTGTATAAAGTCACACACGGAAAAAAAACCACCATCTTATCACGTTCGTTGTATATACGCCGATTTTCGAGCCACCGTGCACCGTATGTACGCGGACGGCGCGGACACTTACGGGCCAATGATTTAGAGCGCTGATTATACACCTGCTGTCAAGAGCCGCCGATATGCAAATGATGTTACTGTATATTAGGCAACCTGTCGATTGATCGCCCCAAACCAGTTTACCGATCGTCCAGAATCAATCACCTTTCTTTACGATCAGCTTCGATCGGCACGTCCCATTACGGGGAGACCGCGGCCGGAAAACAGACATAAAACCCAAAAAGAGCGATACCAACCCCGTGTTGAGGATGGCTTCTGAGACGCTGGAGGAGTGTGTTACTTGTGTTTCGATAGTGAATAAAAAAAGAGGATTCGAGGCGACAAAAAATGTCTTTTCGGCTGACTGCCGCTCGATTGAACGCAATCGAGATTAGCGCCGTTCCTGGAAGAGTTGATAAGTGTATCGAATTTCGACTACAATACTAACTGTATACTGCGAACAGTTTTCTAATTCTTTTAAGAAAATTTCGTTTATTTGGTTATTTTCACATTCAGAATTCATTATACGATATTCATGAAATTAATTGAAAATATAAATATCAGGAGAAATATTAGAATAGAATCTCAGAATCAAGTTTATTGTTAGAAAAAAATATCTTATAATTAATTTGAAATGGCTTTATAAGCAAAGATGTTTGGTGCATATCAAATACAATCTAATTAATTGCTGTTTTCATTATGAAATCTACATTTTTTGATTATTAGCAAACGCCCGAAGGAAGGAGTCCGATAAATCTGTCTGTTTTTTTCTACAGATATATCGGTATTTTACAAAAGAACAATTAATTAATATGCGTTGTTCATCTCGAATATGGAGGAATTTAATTTGTAAGCATTCAAACGTTCGCACATAAATTATATTTAAATTTACCACGTTATTAATTTAAATGAAGCTATAAAATTATTAAGAAAGCTAAAATAGCATATACCACATAAATCTTAATCTAAACACATAATTTTGTTTTGGTGTATATGGTATCCATTTTAAAAACATTTTTTTGTAATCATGTGATATCGGAAAATTAAATTTTATCTTGAGAGCTATCATAATGAAATTTATATTTGAAAATAATTCAAATTTTTTAATTTTCAAATTTTAATAATGCCAAGTGTACTTCAAATTGAAAATGTGGTCAACATTTATTATTATTATTATTATTAATATTTTATGAAAAAACTATACATATACTATATATGAAATGAAAATGATGAGGTCGTCTTGTTAATTTTTACTTATTGTTAGATTTTCCCACGAAGCCGTCAGCCAAAATGAAGCGACCAAACTTCCTGCCTCAACAATGACAACGAACACTCTTTTCATTTTGATACGTTTTACCATAAAGACACATAGTGAACCCATAATACACCTACTTCCTTCAAAATTTGTTCCACTTCCACCAGTACTTCAGTATTTACTCTCAATGTTCTGCATACAAAGTATAACGAAATATAAATCGTGATAAGTATTATATTTTCAATTGATTAATCATAATATATTAAAATTGTATCAACATTTTCAGTAACTCATTAATTTTTATAACTATTTAAAAGTCTCTAGTAAAATTTTATATAGTAATGTTATACAAGCATATTCAATTCGAGTAATTTAAAAGAAGCATACAAAAGAACGTAATTTTGACGTAAATTCGGTAAACAACCTGCAGTCGAGACGCTTCATTGCCGTGAGAACTTTTCAGTATGGAAAACAATAGCGCCCACACGTACTAATAACAACAAAAAAGTAAGACCGTCAAAGTCACCGTGAAGATGCACAAAATATACACACACAAGAAAACTCGGGTGCAAAATTCGGTAGAGGAGATGATAATCGTGGCGCACACAACAATGAGGGGTCACTCGAAATAATTTACGGGTCCTCCTCGGGTGGCTTGCGAGGACTACACGAAGTCTTCGCTAGACGTATGTGAGAAAATGTTTCATTACTTGATAATCGTGCGAACTATCTTCAGTATGCCACGGTACGTTACCTTCGGTTTCGTTCGTTCGTTCTGGGAATACGTGCGATGGTGATGATGATGACGGAAGATTACCATAAGATCGGATAGTGTGTCGTTATGTGACGACAAAATAGTTGCGGTGACTTAATAAAAAAAATACAAAGAACATAGTTCGATATAATCGATATTTTGTGATGAAATATAGATGCATTTAAATTTTATTGATTACAATCTCGGCCGTAGTGAGCTTATGGATAAAGAATTTAAATTGGATGACCTCACCTACTTGATATATGTGCGCAATACTCCAATGATTCGATTGCACCACATCGTTCACCCCGATATTCATAGATCGACATAATTAGACAGGAGCACCGAAGCGAATAAGTTATCGTATTTACCCTTCATTTTCTTTTAAGGAAACGGTATTTAACTCGCGTGAGAACTTCTTACGTTCGTTCACCAGAATAAAGAACCGAATATGTTAATAATAATGTACACACATGTTTAGGAAAAAAAGAAACGTAAATGCTATATGGAGTTCTCTATACTGCGATCTTTGTATATTGTGGTGTGATTATATTATAATTTGCACACATCTCCAATTAGCAGCGATTGCGTTTTTCTCTCACTTTAATAACGATCATGTATAGTCCGAAGCTCGGCGCTAATGGTCTATTTAACATTGTAGGTGGGTCGTTATGGGAAATGAGCATATGTGCTTTCTCGGAGCCCCCGAGGTCTTCAGGGTTCACTCGCCGAGGAGTACTCCTTAGTGTACCGTCACGGGTGCTTGACCATCTTCACTCTTGACCGAACAGCACTTCTTCGCGCTTTCGTCACGGTCACCGTCAAATCATCATCATTATTGCAACCTTATATATGACATCGATTTTTCGTATAAATTTGAATGAATCACCGTTTTTTTTTTTTTTGAAAATTTAAATCAATTGCAAAACTTAATTTAGAATTCTTCAAAAAGCTGATGAGCAGCTGGCATAGATTTTCTTCTTTAGCTAATGGTGGTTTGCTGTCGGCTTCGGACAATGGCCAAACTACGAGGAATCTAAGTTAAGTGGTTCCAACAAAAGACTTCGTTGCGCATAAATTAAAACACCTGTGGAGCAGGGGCACCCCCTCAACCCCAGCGTCTGAGCTCACCAGAGCGTAGTTTCCCACGCACAACAAACGAGGAAAAAACGCATTAAACAAATTACGCGTCTTATGGGTTTGAGGTCATACGAGTCGACCCAGGTCCAAGTGTCACCCTTACAAAAAGGACACAGCAAAGCGTAGCAAACTTCTTTACAGTTACTGTTCCGTGACTGGGAACCTTTCTCCTGTTAGAACACAAAAGGAATATTTTATAAAGCACATACGTTTTTTCGCTGTATCGGATACGCTTGCTTTTTCATCATGGATTCCTCATCTCTTTAGCAAATCAATGACTTTGCAGAACAATGTTGGTTACAAAAGCGGCGACGTCATTTTCGACGTCGACGTCGCGACGTACATAACAGTTGACGGCCGGAAAGGCAGTGCGATGACAATCATTAGGCATTCGACGAAATGGTATGCCCCCGCGACTTGACACTCGATTATTCATTTCTTATCAATATCTGTTTCTGTTCTCTTCGGTATTTCAATATGGTAGCTTGCATTTTCACGTCTATATTATTACCTCTTGTCGGCTTCTGTTCACGGCCGGTTTTATTTTTTATTTATTTTTTTTATTCATTGTCCGATTTGTATCTACGGTGCGGCGTTTGGTTTTTTTTTATTGTTTTATTTAGTTCGATTCCACTGTTGTTTTTCTTATTAGCTACCAGATAAGCCGGTATGGTCAACGGGGTTTGAATATTCGAATACGTTTCGGAGTGGAATTCGATTCGTTATTTGTCGCTCGATCGCACCGTTGATTTATGCTATTGCCCGACCACTTATAAATTAAAAACGGCGTTGACAATATTGCGAATACGTACTTATAACCAGACTAATTTACCGCACTGGCTGTACATGAAAGATTTTATTTATGATTTTAAAATACCACAAATCAAAAATGATTAATAATTTCAAATGTGTGAACAAAATAATTGTGTGTAATCAGAATAACAATTCTCATTTGATTTATAATTTAACACTCCATAACAGTATTTTTTCGTACAAAAATATAAACCAACATCCTTTCATTCGCGCAATTAAAAACCAATTACCCACATGCACAATGCCCATTCTATACGCCCATCGTTTACATGCAGAGTTTCGCGCTGCTCCGCGCGTTGAAGTCACCAAGCGGCGCAGCTCGACGGCCATACTTCGCCGTCGCGGACAGGATACATGACGTCGAACAAATAACGCGGACAACATCTATCCACCTCCGGAGGATCACCACCGTTCAAATGGCAATTGATAATATGCACCGAAGCCGGGACAGACAGCCGAGAGACGAGACAATACCCCCGGCGTTTGACAGCCGGGCATCACTCACCGACGGACGGTTATCGACCACTGGACACCGATTTGCGATTGACGTCGTCGTTTTTGTGCACCTCTCTCTGGTTCGCATATTATATGCAGGAATGCCCATTCAGCAATTTCAGCGATCGTTTATATACTATCGGCCCTATGGCGGCTGTCCCGTTCCACGTCTATTGTTTTGTTTTCGTGTATCCGAACGAGAATATGCCGAAACGTCAATTTTTTCAAAATATTGGATTAAGATTAAATGTTGCGCGGATTAAAAAAGTATCGTTGACAATTCGGCTAGTACGATGTTGCTAAAGAGACAACCTGTTAAACCGGATGACGTATCGCCGTAAATAACTATAAATTAAAACAAAAACTACGATGTGGATCGATCGATTTGGCGGATCTAGATCGCCTAAGCGTCGATTTAACGATTCAGTGACCTATCGAAAATTAAAGCCTTGAATATTTTTGCCTGCAAGACACAAATAACAACACCTAAAGTGTTGCTTATGATTGTTGATAACACGTTTATACGACGTCAATAGCGATTTATCGGCCACGCTCGAAATATGCTTCAAATTTCATATGTATCGGGACATCGCAATTATTTAATCGTAGAGTGGAATAAATAATGAAAATTAAAGCGGCGAATATTTAGACTCAATCAAAATCGTGCAAATCAAAATCTAACATAAGTAATTGTTTCATGATTGTGTTTTTATAGAGTGATTATTTTTGAACAATTATATTGAATATGGTTTTCATAATTAATCATTTTAATATAATACATGGAATCCTAACAGCATCATGTTTTTTATGAATGCAATGACAAATCGTTTTTGTTTTGGAATTAAAAAACAAATTGAATAAGAATTTTTTTTTATAAGTAAAAAATTATATTATAAACTCCCATACAACAGAACGAATTAACTTTTCTACAAAACATATTTTTTTGGATATTTATGTATGGAAAAACTTGCAAAAACATCTGTACACTTCAGAAGCGATACAATTATTATCGCAAATAATAAATTGCACGTTGTGCGTTCGAACGCGCGTCGTACGGGCACAAGGTGTTCGCCGAAGACAAATGAACGAGGAGTCATCAGATCAAAGCCGCACAAATAAACCATAAAACAAAAACCAGTCGCCGGCACAATATGGCCTGTAGGACTCGAGTCGCCCACCATCTTGGTGCCATATAATTTCGCTGAATCGAAGCCATCAGGACGATGGGGGCGGACAGGGCACGGGCTCCCGGAAAGTGTTGGGACAACAACCGGCTAGAGGAAAATCAACACACGAGAGCAATAACTTTTAATATCGTGGTCGATATGATCCGAGCCGAATCCGATGGACAAAGAACGACAGCGCAAGCTGCAAGACAACAAAGAACGGTCATTACGGATTGTACGCATGCGGGAAGGAAGACAAATCAAGCAGGTGTTTGCACTTTATTGCCGGACAATGGCACGACAACGGCCGCCGTCGACAATTTAATACACCCATATGCGCCGCGGACGCGAGTATAAATGCCTATTTCGTATGCGATATGGCATAAATTTTCAAATGATTTAAATTCGATAGCTCTCTCGTAGTTAACTAAACATAGTACAATATAAATAACATCTCATATGTTTTTCAATATGAATCTATAAATAAAAATAATAATTACAAATTATAACAACCTCTTACAATTAATTAAAAACTTTTGAATACTACTATTTTCAAATTAACGATTTTACTTAAAATTAAGTATTTTTTGGACACAAATTAGATCGATTTTATCGACGTCGTTTGGCGATTAAATTAATTTAAAATCTTATCGGTTCGAGAATCTTTCAAGAAACGCGCCGGTCTCGTTTACGACGTTCTACGAAACCTTCGCAGGAAGAAGCAGATAACGCGTTGCGTGCCATCGGACATGTGCGAGTTCACATTCGAAATTTACATACGCCGCGTACATACATACTTATATAAATAATTCAATATAAATATTTTTTCTGTATCCGTATAAAATATTGGGCATAAGGTATATAACGATATCCGTTATACATTCGAGATGATGTACTTTAGAAAAAAAAATATAATTTGTGTGTCAGCACGTTTTGTTCCCGCGACATATGGGTTCCCGACTGTTTGTGAGGATGATGATCATTATGTTAAATTTTTTTCTGGCCATTCGACTTCGATGAAAGGAACATCTCGTTATGTTCTCTACAGGTGTTTCGAATATTACGCTATGGTCTTTATATAGGCGTAGGGGGAAACCTAAATCATTAAAAACAGTATATCGGGAACGTGTATAAAAATTGATTCACCTATACAAAGTTTCTGATGAATAACCATCTGAATTCAAGTTATTACTAATGCTTCATTTTTAAAAACAAAAAAATTTTAATTAAATTAAATTTGAAATAGCGTTCATAAAATTCACGTATTATAAATAACGTTACATTTGCTATTCACTAGCTTGAAAATAATCTATGTCAAAATAGAACGCGAACCTAATACTAGAAATCGGAATAAATAAACTATCTATCAACGATCGGAAATTGAAAAATTTTCAGATAGTATTAATTTATACCGTGAAAAATCATCGTTTCGTGGACAGTGCATACCCCGAAAATTCGATCCGGCAAAAAAATATGCAATTTTCACGGCGACACTTCTCCGGTCACGATAAATTTCGGACCCAACACTAACGACACTATAAATTGGCGTCAAATGAAGCCATTACGTTTGTACGTTATACGGCGTCTAGATAAAATCGATTCGACCGGACCACGAGAATTCATCGGATCTTAACGGCCGACTTAACTGCTGCATAGATTACGACGACGTCAGCCAGGAAGGCTCCTGCTACTTCTCCTTTAGTTTGCAATAAAATAAGGTTCATATAATAGCGATAATGGCGATTAAAAGGCTATATTCACAAATTAAAGCGGCAGTATTCTTCGCGACAGAGGTCACGTCCCGCTGAGGAAATTTGCCAAAGTGTCAGATGGGGCGGCGCTCGGACGAAGTTCAACTGTTTGAATAATGACAAAAGGAAATCAAATCAGCGAGTTTATGGGCTTTTTGTGGGTTTAATGAAGTCGAATCAACGGTGAAAATGATTGATTTTCCCGCGGCATGCTCTTCCGGTCCTAGGAACGCACTAATGATCCGCATCCCATGTCAATTTTTTGCTTATTTTTATACTCGAGCATGCAAAGCGTAGGTGATTTACCTTTCGTGCTTTGAGACCATAAAAAGAATAAAAATTATTTGAATAGCTAACACACTTTTTCAAATAATATTAAATTTAAATTTGGCCTGAATTTTTTCACAACGGACACAGATTATATTTATTATTAAAATTTATATAGCACTCAAAGAACATATTTCTGAAGATGTTTCATTAACGCAACAGATATTCTTTCAAAGGCGCATGTCACGCGAGGACCAACAAATAATTGGACGCGATTGTTGCCCAACGCATTTCAAACTCGAGTACAAAGATCGGCCGTCGTTATCAGCACATCTGGTATTTTTCCTCTCGTTACACTTCCGATCAATCGAACGATGCACGAGAACTGGTCTAATTAGATCCGTTTCGACACACCACGAGATAAAACACTGACTGAACATACACGTACCTTTATGTGCGTCATTCGATGGTAGTAGAGGTTCGAGCTGGCGGTAAACCTTTTGCCGCAGTGCTGACATTGGTGAGGTTTCTCACCCGAATGGATCCGCCTGTGGGTGTTGAGACTACTGGATGTGCTGAAGCCTTTGTTGCAAACCATACAAACGTGAGGCTTTTCACCTGCAATAAGCTATATATTAGAAACTGGTTCGAATACTGCAGATATTAGACATTAAAAGAGAAAATTACCTGTGTGCGTTCTCATATGTCGCTTCAATAATGATGGTCTGTCGAATGCCTTCCCACACACCTCGCAAGGCAAAAGTGCTCTTTCTCCTCTCATTGGTCTTGTTTTCGGTGATCGTTGAGAAGCTATTGGAGTTTCTAATATGTCTCCAGATGAACTTGCTGCAGATGATGCTAAGGAATCTCCCGATATAGATTTATGCTCATCTTCAGTGCCACTTGGCGGCGATATTGGTAGAAGCACTCTCGATAATAGCGACATCGATAAATCCAGCGGGGAATCTGGAAAAAAACATTAAAGTTACACTTAACGAGTTTATATTGTCAATCAATAAAGCACAACATATTATCTAAGCAATTCGAAACTAAATGCCCCATTAACTCGGCGGCGACTTTTTGCTTCAACACCTTTACTGTTTTTATCAAAACCGAAGGATTCCAACAGATCACTGTTCCGGGAACGGGACCGCCTTTTGTGACTACTTTTGACGGTTTCCCTTTTTAAAAAATAATCGAACGACATCACCAAAAAAGCTCTAGAGGGACTAGAAAGAGACAGGAAGAGATGAAGGCCCGTTAGTCGCGGTGGGCGCGCTCGCACTTGTTCAAGCAAAATAACGTTTCCATTGTGGCGGAGGCTTTCGGCGAAACAATCGCGGCCCCGTTGACAATGGCTCCCGAGGACTGGGGCCTCCGATCAGATCCGATCCGATCCAGTAATCTTCGGATAGTCTTATTTTTCGTGGGCGCTGCTGTTTGGGCTCGCCTTTGTCCCCGGCCATTGTCGACATAATGCGTTGTGTCAATCACGGCGGCGCTTATCGGATGAAAGTAGCGTCAATTTTGACATTTTTTTGTCCGATTTTTCGACGACAAAAATAACTATCGACGCTACCCGATTTATTTGAAGTATCTCGTTAACTGTTTATAAAATCAAATCAACGAAACGAGGTGAAAGAAATGAGTTTATTGTATGCACTTTAAATTAAAATAAAATTGGAATCTCAACATGATTAAGTTTTATAACGGAAAGTTATTTCAATAGAAAATATTGTGACTAACGAGATGTTCATTTCGTATGATATGAAAATTTTGAACAATAAATAAACTTAGCAACATCAATTATCATTATACGAATTCAAATAATAAATGGACTAATTGATATTCAATTATTGCAAAATATATATTAAATTAATCGGCACAGTTACAAATAAACAAGCTTTAAGCAAAAAATTCGGGCTTAAACATTGTTATCAAAAAATCAAAACTCTGAAAGAAACGTTCTCTTTCATCAACCGTACCCTTTAAAAACAACTCTTTAAAAGCCTACAATAATAAACAAACCGACTTACTTTGTATCTTCTACCGAAAACGATACCGACAGCGCCATTAACAAATTAACACACACGTAACGACCCGCTTACACGACTCCATTTAAAGTCCCCCAACCCGATGGTATTGTAGGATAAAGTTCCAGCACGAGTCGGAGGACGAGATGTAAGAGAGAAAGAGGCTTCCCTCCTCCGACCGCGACACCGAGCACTTTAAGGGCAGAAAGGGACAGGATCCCATGGTGAATTTGTCCCGTGGTCGACGGCGGCGTCGGCTTCTTGCACAAAGGGCATTCCTCGAGTTCCCACGCGGAAGACTTATGGTTTTGCCGTTGGCGCATTTCGCCGCGAACGACGGCAAAACGATCCCAAGACCTCCGGGCATTCGATGGACGAAACCGCCTTTTGCCACGGACGGTGCCGTGCCCTTGGTTTGTCGTTTTGTCCAAAGAACGAGAAAATTGTTCGATTTGACGGTCTCGATTGAGACGAAAGCTCGGCATTTCAAAATACATGAAAAAAATTTGCTGTTACAATATTGTGCATGAAGATTTTATCAATAATTTTCAATCAGTAACATTAAAATGTAAAAAAATTATAAAATTGTAGATCTATTGATTTTATTTTTTCAAGTTCCACAGAATTCGTTCGTAACTAACAAAATAATTCAATCTATATTATTAGAATTATATAACAAAAAAAAACCGACGCATTGCGAATCGAACAAATGTCAAATAGAAATGAACGAATCAATCCGTGAAACTAAATTTTCAGACATTTTCAATTGGCACTTTTCTATTCTCGCGGTGAGCTTTCATCAAGAGCGGCGCGTACGTCGGTCGTCAAAGCTGCAGGCGAACAATCGTCGACGGGTGGACGCATTGTCGTTGACAATACCCAACATTGATTGCGAATGACCACCGAAAAGATTTGGAGTCCAGGCTCGATGTAATTACTTGCTTGAACGCCCGCGACGGAACGAATTGTCGACGAGAACGAAAAGAAAAAACGAAAATATACACAAAAAAGAACTTACCTTCCAGTATGGAGTCCATAGTCTGTCTGTAGAGCGTGTTCCTCATCCTGACGAAGAAGAGCTCCTCGGGCCTCTCGGGTAAATAATATACGACCAGTTCTGTGTGGGGTGCTATAGGTTTCACAGCTTCGTATATAGGTTCACCTTTGACTTTGGTGCATACGAGGTTCACTTGAGGTCCATATTGTTCTGATACCCTCAAGAACCTCACCCAGTTACAGTGTCTGACCTGCACTCCACCCGAAGAAGATATTTCATCGTACAATCCAAACCGATGTCGTATCTGTAAAAACAAACGGTGATATTAAAACTTTATTGTGCATCCCATTACGCATAATAAAATAAAGTGAGCTCCAACGCTCTTTTAGTACAGAGCAATTTACGCCAATAAAATGTTATACTTATGTAATTTTGCACATGATTGGGGTGGATTCATATTAAAACTGTTCAGATAATTGGTAGCTTTAATGTACTAATTCAATATTTATACAGATAAATTTATCGTTCGATCTATCAGGAGTTAGTGCTGGCGCCGATTGAGATAATAGCACCATTGTCTCAAGCCATAATTTCAGAGAATGGTTCCACTGCAAGTGTCGGCATTTCGCTTCAGACATCGTAAATATTGGCGGCGATGTTAGCACTTTTGATTTTTATGCGACAACTACGAAGATATATAGAGTTGGTTTTGTGATCACATATACAATCGTTTGACTTCGATCTTTATGATTCAGAAGTGTGTGAAAACGGAACTGATAAAAATTTGTTTTATTAACAAAGCATAAACAGACATTCAACACAGGATGCGTCTGACATAGGGCAAAAAAATCGGATTTATAGTGAGACAGCAAGAAGATCGACGATGAGGGCACACGTTGTGGTTGCGGATGTCGTCGGTCTTCTTCAGCAGCCCTTCGCAGAGGGCTTTCTTCTTTATGGCGAGTACCCGGAGGCTGATGCGTTGGCAACAACATAACTTCGCGCCATGTAATTGATGCCCTCGCTAGGCTTTACTGCATGCGTTTGCGCTTTTTTACCACTGTCGCACACGCGAAACCATTGTAGTGGTAAATTGCGGACGATTTCCACGATCCCTCATTACACGCCCGGCCTGAACTTTTATGCTGTCAATAAATAAAGGATCGACTGAAACTCGATAGTGAACCGAAACAGTTCGTGACTCGCATGCGCAACGAGCGCAATTTTTCTAACGTCAACGCATCGTGTAAACGCATTCGTTCTGCAGCCAAAGATCATATCTGCGGTCCGCGAAAAAGGACGTTTCAATTAACCGGCATAAATCTCGCGACGCGTTTGAAACAACGCAACAGTAGTTTGAGGCTAATGCGCGCGATATAATAAATCGTTTACATGGCCGTATCCCGCTGGGTGCGCGCCCCCAAGAACAAGCCCTTTTTTGCGCACGTTCGTGAATTAATGCGGGGATCGGCGTTTATCGGTTTATCTCTCACGGCGACGGCCCTCCCCGAAAGGGCCTAATTCTTATGCCCTCGAAGCCGCGACGGGGGCATATGACGCCTCATACATTTTAAAATTTGCCGGTAAAAACAGGCTGATGCCGGTTCTCGGCTCGTAGGCTAGAGGGACGTGTGTTGGTTTCAGTGTGGTGTGTGGTGAAATGTGTGTGTGCTTGCGTTTAATCGCTATCGCGTGTCAAGTGCTGTTCGACGTTGCAGTAAATCGAATCGATGTTTGTCGTAAATTCCGACCGGATTTATTTTAGCTTTTAGCCGCAGAAATTTTTCTCACGTATTGTTAATTTTATGAAAGTTTGAGAGCGCGCATCGTGTATTATATATTATATTGTGTCCAAGTATCGGCCAGCTCTTATCGGTCGGCTAATGAAGATTGCGTAAATATTAAACTTTAATGTAATTTAAAACTGAAAAGTTAAGTTCAAATGGAAATTTAAGTCGAAAATAATTTCATTACACTGTTTAGATAATTTGTTTTAGAAATATATTGAAATAAAAAATAGCAAAGATTTAACTAATATGAATATAAAATAAACAATTATTTAGCATTTGAAAAGATAGGCAACATTAAATTTTTATTTATGTTCAATCTTTAAGTACATGCAACCAACCAATATAATTAATTCATCGGAATCAATATGATTCCTATATTCAATTAAAATAACTACAATTTTCATCCGAACAAATTGTTTTCGATCTTTAAATAAATATGTGCAATATTGATTTATATCGTCACATTACTGAATGTTTCAATAATTGAATATCGACACGTTTCCAATTCTTAATACGTTCGTATTTTATATTTTCATTTAATATACGACGTACGTGTTTGCGTCCAAATGAATAAATTATCTTTAGCGAAAATATCGAATACCTATAGATTCATTCGATATGTTAAAAAATTGCATCCACGCTCAATACGAACTTGACTTGACGATAAATAGTTTTGCATGTTCAGTATTTTTTTAATTGTAAAATAAGCAACGTCAATTGATTACGAGCGTGCTCATAAGTTAAGTTCATGAATGACTCCACTGCACTATGTAAAGTTCATTCGATACGTTTCAGGCAATAAAAAAATCATACGTGATGTAAAAATACGATGATAAATCATGTCGTAAGGGTTAATATTCGAAGCGCGTATAGCATCAGAAAAGGGTTATTTGTTGAATAATAACCGTTCGGGAGCCATAATTCAATAGTTTGGGTCGAAGCAGTTAATTGCGCTACCGAATTGGATTTGGAAGGCTCCGGACGGCATAATTGAAGGCCAACTAGGATCGAGGATAAAAAAATGCTCTTCCACTATACGTTCAAGACAGTGAAGCTTTTCCGAATGCATGGCACGTAAACTTTCCATCTTCAGATAATCGCGTACACGAAAGCAATCTCGGACGAATAAATCATTGAAAATTTTAAACTCAAAAAAAGCGCTCAAAAAATTTCTTGATTTGGTAAAAGTGCCGAAACATTGTATCGAATTATATACACCGTTATTTTAACTATCTTGGGCGATAAATCTGCGCAAGCGAACACGCAAATATCCGGGATCATAAAATTTGCCGAAAGAAACGGAAAAATTGCAAATTTCCAATGCACATATATCACTCGTAAAATATAAATTAAATAAAAAAGTTCAAATAACTAAGCCCACAGGCCTCAATTGTGAAAGTTCGAAATTTGAAATAGTTTATTGTTGCGATAAATAATCATCCCATCTTCGAACGAATGGTAACCCATTAAACTACATATTGCTAACCGTTCGCTTATTAATATTACTTTTTTACTTAGATACCTCTCCTTCTTCGTAACGCCCGTTCAAAATATAAATCGTACGTACATACATTTGAAATTAGTTCAAATACGCTATAAAGACATAAACGACTTCGATTCAATGGCTTATAAAAACAATTATGATCGCTATCGAACATTAAACGGCGATAGCCTTCAGCTTGAAAAATTAATTTCTTAGATGTATGAACGCTTCTTATCTCTACAAAACATCTCGCACTTGCGTCGTACGAAAGAAAGTTCCGTGCCGATTAATAAATGTTAACTGCGCGTCCGTATTAAACCGTATTATTAAAATACGATTAAATAAATTTTCGCGTTTGATCGACTAAAGTAGAGTGGGCGAACGTCCATGTTCATAAACACGGAAATATTATCTGTTTCTAACATTGCTACTGTCGTTCACTGTTTTTCACGTAATTGAAAGCAATAAATTTTATTATGATGATATTAAATATTATTATAAACGTATTAATTAATTTTAAGTATACTCTATACACAACATAATTTAGATAATATTATTATATTATATTAGACATCATATAAAAGTATAAAAAAATTGTTTTTTTTTCATTTGAATTATTCAGATTATATGATATTGTATTTTTGAATGGAAATTAAAATGATTCTCTAATTGCAAATGGTTGTCAAGTTAAAAATCAAATTCAAATTACTACAACAAGTAGGTAAAACAAAATCCTTCGAAACGATAATTCAACTAAATCCGCACACTCACACAAATACAAATCCCATACGCTGGAAAAAAAACACTAAAACATTTTCGAACATTGATTACAAGCCACGAAACTCATCCCCTTCGGGGGCCATCTCGCCGGCCATTAACATTTTTCCGATCGCGTCCGCAGATATGGACACCGATACTGCCCCACGACTCCCTTGCCCGCAACAACCTCTCGCATTATAAATATAATATATCGGATTAATTAACCGGTGTCTATATCCACGCGGGGGCGTGGCTCGGTGCTCGGGGGCCCACCGAGTAAAAACCAATTTGATCCTGCCAACTTTATGGCTACCAATTTTTTCACGTCCGTCCGCCTATTTATTTCTCGGGCCCGAGCCGAGGGCCCGTTGCGCAATCGGCTACTGTAAAAAAAGAACGCTGTAGAATTTAGATAGGTGTGCGTCTTTTTTTCGTGTCCGTATCGGTTCGTTTTCGAAAAATTTTTGATTTATGCCGTGGATGCGAGAGCGTGTGAAAAACTAATACGTTTTAATTGCCGCCCGAAGCACAACCACCCGGTCGGTTGTCGTCGAAGACGATGATGATCGTTCGAAGGATGCCAGTTCGATCGGTTTCTTTGGATTGTTGTCGTCGATTTTTATTTGGGACCGCGATCTAGCAATGATAAGTAAGCGATATATCGTTTAAAAAAACGAATCTGAATTCGAAATTAACTACGCGTCTATCTAAAAACTCGTCAATGCAAGACTTCCAATACACATACTAAATATTATAATAAAATATTTAGTATATAAAAAATATTATAATAAAATATTTAATAAAATATTAAATATTATAATAAAATATTTAGTATATTATATATCTTACAGCCAAAAACATCAAGTCTGTTAATAAGTGCATTCTGTCGCAAATGCACACCTTGACTAAATCGCTCAGAGTAAAAATACACGGGAGTATGAATGAACTAGAGAATGCATGAATCAACTATTCCGACGTAGATAACGTATTAACGAAATAAAGAAATAGTAAGTAAAGAATATGGTTGGGTATGTATATATCATACTCTTTCTCTAAAACTTGAAGCGCGCATGTACATTATCTAGACAATGTACTAACGACGATAAACGCCCTGACATATATACGATCAAAACATTTTTTTAATAGGTTCCGATTCATATAATCGATACAAAAGCGCAATACCCGAGTGACGTTTTCATCTTAATTCAGACTTAAAGATTGCGCACTTCTTCACGACATATTTAAGATTCTGTCAAATTCCCGTTCCCGATCGCCATCCGCATATATACATTGCGCAAAATAATAAAATACGAACAATCGAGTTACGTATGGACGCCGTCAGCTTCTTTTGCGCGATTCTTTATGGTCGTCGTCGCAGACCCTCTCGTCACCGGTCGTCTCCGACCATTGTGTTGTGTTTGGGTTCCTCAGGAGAGCAGGGCAACAGGACGAACCGAGGCCTCCGAAAAACATAAATAATTCAAAAAAGCCGCCGAAACGGCCGGACCGAGCGCATTATAGAAACTGTCTCCACAATACAAGCCGAGCTCATAAAGCGCGCGATTTTGCCGAAAACGAAACTGAAAATGGAAGGCGATCGCTTGAAAAAAATATAATATAAGGGATATCGAAAAGTTAAATTTGTACGTTTAAGCGTCATCGACATGACGTTTTCGACGATTCGCGATCTTTAATTTTTTGTGAGGCTCTAACGGAGGTGGATTGTTTTTGTGCTATTTTGTCGATTTTGTATTGTATGTCTTGATAAAGAAGATACTTTTTGTATAATCGATATTTAAGTCATTATAAACAAATCGGTAATAAAAGAAAATAATTTCTATCACACGTCCAAATCATTTAATCGTCATTTCTATCCGTTTTCAAATTAATTATGCTTTAAATTATTGAGAAAACATGTTCGATTAATATTTAAATATTTGCAACAATATTTCATTTTTAAATATTTTGAAACTTGAGATTTTAACAACATACATCGTTAAAGAGCTTAGATTAAAAATATATATGAATCTATGAATCAAATAAAAATATATAATTCTCTTCAGAAAAGGTTAGCTAGGTTAACAAATTGAAGGTTAACAAATTGTCCCTACATTTTTATTGAAAACCATATATAAGCCATTGTCAATAAATCGTTTAATTTTGTATGACGCGCTGTCGTACAAGCCGCCAATTTTCCCCTCATGCGCACGGCACATAAACAAAACGGCGCGGAAAAACACGCGTTTTTGCAGGGACGCGCGCGCAAAAAACCTCCATGTCCGAGCCGACAATGACAGGATTTATATGACGTTGAAAAAATAAATTGGATCTAAGAGCGACGCGACGAAAAACGACGCCAAAAACCCGGACTGGCGGAGAGAACGAGTGTGCGTGCGCCCGGCCGTTTATCTCACGAACGCGTTGTATTGTTTCGGGTCATTGTTGTCGCTTCTGTGTGGATTACCGCCGCGGCTTTTCCACAAAGGATTGCCGCCAAACGGACACAGGTGGTCCTCGGGGTACTCTCTTTCTTGTTGTCGAATGTGGGAGGGAGCATCAGATCGAAATCGGGCGACCCACATCTAAAACCGATCGAGTTTCGTACATGGACCGATTCGAAGGAGTTTGATTGGCGTTCGTGATAGCTTATCTTATCTAGAAATGTGCGAGGTTGTTTTCAGGTGAATATACGATTTAGATTTCGATTTTTATTACGGGTTAGATTAGTTATGTTTGACAATTTCTATGTTCTCATTTGAATTTCATTGATCAAACATTTATATCGATATTTTTTCAACCTAACTAAAAGCACACAACATAATCGAACATCACCACCGTAAACGTTCCATCTTCAACATCCTCCACCCGAGCGCATCCGTAAATGTACAGCAGCGCATTCGCGTCCGCGTCGACGCGAACCAACCTCAAAGAAAACCCACAGAAAAGTAAAAAAAACGACCGAAAACACTCGGCAAAAAGACGAAGCTGAAAAAGGCGGCTGTACCGCGAATCAATCACCTCCTGGTCCGGTATGGGGCGGTGGCGGCCCTAACGAGGTGGCTGCAATCACACGCCGGCATTCCGCCGCGGTTCGGTCGCGAGACGCAAAAAACTATGAAATTCGCGCGATTCCACGGCCTGGACCGAGGGGCAAAAACGGCGGGACCGCGGACACGATGACCATATTCGGCGAGACGGTCGCCCCGTTCGCTGTGTGTATGTGGCCGGGCTCTTGTTGCGCTCTTTTCGCGGGCGCCCTTTGCTGGAAAGTTGCCGCTGGTTCGGGTGCTTTTGTCGGCAGTCGGATGCCGGGCGATGATGTGCGATATGCTGTTTGTTGTATGGAAACTTATATGAACATAATGTCTTTTGTTCGTCTGAATTTCAATATTATTTCTTTTTTTTTATGATAATGATGATCTATGGATTCTTATCGATTTGTACCTATGTAATTTGTATTATAGTTTCATAAATGAAAACGTTTATGATGATTCGACCAAACTAAAACAGTATTCACATAACACAACTAAGTAGTTTCAGCAAAAAAGAAAATTTGCAAAAAATTCAGTTTTCACAAGTATCAAAGAACAGCGCATGAAGCATTCCGTTCAGTCCCAATCAACTCGGTGACATTCCGACTTTTACAATGTCGTCTCGAAGCGCAAACACAACATAAAAAGACCTCACGCACAATTTCTTAAAAAACATTTAAACTAATACGTTTCCGATTCATATCAGCGCTGTTTACATGCGAAAAGATTGCCTCCTCGAACTCTCCCCTCGCATGTAAATTCGCGAACTGGTTCGATGCGCTGATGTATAGATGACCGCCGTCGACGGATAACGCATATATAATAATGCCAGAGCACACACACACAGCGGCCCAAGTGATTTCCCTTCGAATTTGACAATATGCGGCATACGAAATGCAAGAAAACCCATTGTGCCGCTTATCCGTCCGGCATAAATAATGTTCGGAGCGGCCGAAAACGGGGCGGGAAAAGAGAGCGCGCATAATGCCAACATTACTGGAAATTTCGAAGGCAAAATAATAACGGTCGGCGGACTCGAGATTGATATACGGCCGATCGCCTATCCGTATCTCGACAAAATCACCTGTTCGATTTATATATGTACGATTTTCGAACGAAAAAGTCGATCGATATTCACGGCCGCGGTCGCGCAGGCATTACCAGAATTTTATCGATGCGCCGCCCGTGCGCGGTTCTTTTATGTGGTTCGTATTGTTTGCGATACGTAGATGATAGGCTCTATTTTAGTTTTAAATTTTGTTTTGAAATATATTTTTGATTAGATATAATTCAAACATGAATTATTCTGTATTTAAATTAAGTCTATTTGTTTGTAAAATTCATAATATTTTCAATACGTTAAGAGTATTATAGATTTCGTATAAGCAATATATCTGCTTCAATAAGTTCATTATTCTCGTATTTTATACAATTCATCATTATCGTTTATAAAGTTATATGTTCCATTATTATGCGCACAAAGATCACACTAATTTCAATATTAGGGTTATTGGAGTCGTTAAAATAAATAAATAATTCGATATAATTTTAACAGTCAGAGTTAAACAAGAACATAAATAATTTTTATTTAAAATTTACATTTAAAATATGTGCATAACTCTTGAACGTATTTACGTGCAGCACCGTTCCCCT
Organism: Hydropsyche betteni; assembly: GCA_028571205.2. Classification (NCBI taxonomy): domain Eukaryota; kingdom Metazoa; phylum Arthropoda; class Insecta; order Trichoptera; family Hydropsychidae; genus Hydropsyche; species Hydropsyche betteni. Next base: position 6,511,052 of record JAOXNN020000004.1, read on the forward strand.
TTTATGAGCGAGCCCTTGAGCGATTTTACCAAATGGTCTGTAACAACAGTCGGAATATTTTTCAATCAAATCAAAAAACGTATCGAACACACCAAAGCACGAATCACATAACTTTTTTTCGCAACAACACGCATCCACTTCGAACCGATTGTGTTAAATCGGACACGTATGACTATAACACAACGCAGAGTTACGACCGCGTTAAGTGAGTACGTATAATATAATATAACCGAGCAGCTCATACGGCACGACTTTCTTGGCCCTCGGGCCGTCTACTGTTCTTCTACCGGTTAAATTAACAGCAGCCTTAAACGGCCCGCACCACCGAAAAGAAAAAACCGATAAGGCCGACGAGAAAAAAATGCCGAACGTGTGCTTCGAAAAAAATCATAAACGTGTATATTTCGCCTACAGGTGAATGAGCGCCGAAGAGCTCAACGAGCGGGTCGAAAGCAAACCTGAATGAACGGATCGTTATGGAATTTATCGCCCTGCCGTGTAACTTATGGTGTTTTCGTCGAATTTTTTTTTTCGGATTCATCGTGTTGCAGAATGCCCTCATTCTTATCGCACTTTATCTATTCGTGAACGGATTCCGAATTGTCGATTTGTTGAACTCGAATTAAAATTCCGATCAACTCGTCCGCCCTATGGTTTTTCTCCGGCCGTTAAGAGAAGTAAATGCGTCGTTAACATCCGATCGAAACATTTAAGAGTCTGAAAGAATCAACAATAAAATACTCGCGTGTACGATATACAACTGAAAATATTTCATATAAAAAGTTGTTATAGATGTTCCCAGGACGATATTAAAATTTAACCGTTGTTAATAAACATAAATATATGTATACAATTCACAAGATTCTACCGAAGATTGATACTTACAACTACACAAACTCGATAACGTGCATTTCAAATTAACGCATGCACGTTTACAAAATGCATTCGCGTTAAAAGCGTTCCGACGATAAGGAGGCTCTCTCGTAACACAATAGAAAGAACAAGACAGTATGCACCGTTGGATAACACGTCCAAATTAATGAGACGTCTTCAAATGAGATGCAGAAGCCGTCTGCACCTCTGTCGGATTGTTAATGTGACCATTACCGTCAGCCGGACGGATGGCGACGACTTCAACAACGCTCCAGAAGAAGATCGTGAGCAGCCTCGAGCTTTTGAATAATTGTTTTTTAATTGGCCGATCGAAAGTTTCACGCCGATAGTTATTGGATGGCTGACGCCGTTGAAGTGTTATAATGTCTAATAAAATGAAATTAATATAGAGGAAAAAACTTGTGGGTGTTAATAGGCGAGTTTTTTTTTTTTGAAGCCGTTCACCCTCCCGATCACGCCTTATCCATGTCGTTGCAATTTGGAGGCGATAGTCGTCGTGAGGTTGCTGTCAAATTTGCGTTAATAACAGACGTTCAGATATAAACTCACGCTTTCCATTAAATGCTATGTTATTTCATTGTGAAAATCTCGTAAATATTTCGGTTGTTAAATTGCAAACAAGTGAACGTATATTTAATTGCACTGACTAGTTTATACATCATTTAATATATAATATTTAATGAATCCCGTTAGATAACATATACTTATTTACAATATAGATGATAATAATATTGCTACTGAATTGTTATTCAAAATGAATATCTAAAAAAATTATAACATATATTACACAAAGATCACATTAAAATTTCAATATTTTTATCAAAGCCTAAAGCTTATTTTGATAATGTATTATTTTTTTTAACTTCTAACACTAGTATTTTTTTAATAGTTATAACAGTCTCAAAACGTCAATTATACAACTTAATTATGTGCGTTTAATGTGTAATTTCACATTGTGATCGATGTTGGTGGAGGCTTTGATGCTACGAAGGTACTCGACGTCACATGCTAATTCGGAAATCAGCCTCGGGGGCTGCGGGCATCAGCACCGATAATTATATTTCCATTATGGTCAGTCGAGCTGCGAGCAGCCATGCACAAGAATGTTGCTCTCATCATTGCATACGCACCGCGAAGAAGCTTCGTACCAAAAATGAGCAGGATGTACCTTGCGAAACTTACCGAAAACTCTTCAACATATTCTGAACCGCAAAAAAAGCGCTCCAAATAGAGTAAAAATTGCATCAACCTAGACAATAGCTATAGATAATTACTAAGTCATACATCATCCAGTACGGTCAGATGTGTCTGCCCGATTGGCATTGTGCTGAACGGCAATCACGGACAACATAAAGGGGAGCTCGGCGTCCTTTTATCTTCGACGTCGAAATGCGGTGAGACTGAATGCAAAAGAGACCAAGTCAACGCGGTCTCTTCTCTCTGCGGACCTCCGTTAAGTTAGAGGAGGAAATTGGTCGATCGCAATTTCTATGCAGTCCGATATACTATTCTTTCGTTAATTTATATCCCAATTTTCAATGGAATCTAATCCGAAGTAATCGAATTAATTTGATATGAATCAAATATGGTTATTTTTCAAATTAAATTTCTAATAATTCAGACGCAATTTATCTAATAAATAATAATAATGGTTGATTTGGCACGAGCGCTCATTATTTCGATGGTTCCGTACAAACGCAAACGAATTACTGCACTACCGAGCGTTTTCATAATACTAATGACATAATTCGCCCGAAATTCAACCGAAGACTTTTTTTATTAATAAAATTCTCGGAGCAATTTTGAGCTTAATCCAAAGTGCGAGCACCGCATCTGATGTTTGATGATGTGCTAACAACATGCTATGATATATCCGGACGGCACGCGCTTAAGTAAATCATTAAATCGTGTATCATCGCACAAATGTCGGTGTGTCGTGATCGCAACAACACCAAAAATTACTGAGATTTTTTCCCAATTTTTTTTGATTTGACGAACAGTCACGAGTAATGATCCCTCGGCGAGACGATGATCGCGTGCCACCATCGTAATGGTATATCTGGCACACTCCGTACACCAAGTGCATGCACCGTGCTCGTGTTACATATAACTTATCCGAAGCTAAACAACAGCAAAAAACTAGGAAATGTACTTAGAGTAGCTCACCGGTTGTACAGTGGCGTATAGAGTTCAAGAAAAGCATAGCGTGATTGAAACAATTTTGAATGCGATCGTTGCCGAGCGAACGTTTTCCATGAATCATCCGTCAAAAACCTCCACTTTTTTTCATTGATACCTCGTAACGATCATGATACATTTTGCGAATCGATTTTAATCGCATTTAAGCAATTAGCAAAATATCGCTCGCGGTACCTACGCATACGCGCGTGTTGCCGAATCGTTCGGAAGTCGTTCAACTCGGCGATTTATAAACGTATCGATTACTATTGAAATTTTATTAAAATAATTTATGAAATTGTAGCACTCAACCAAAATGATATATTGACGATGAAAAATAGCGTTCCACTATTAATCTTTCTGTATAATAAATCATTCAATTTTCGAGAAGTTAGAAACGGGAGTGCATAAAAAAACTTGTCGTTCAATTTCGATACGATAAAGGCCTTTGGCGTTGCGTCTAATAATTTGATATCTGTAATATATTGATAAAAAAAATATCCAAGCATGAAAGTATCATAAATAAGCCGAAAAACAAGCGTAGTAAAAAATGTAGAGATTTTACAATTAACATCGTTTAATATCCGCTATCTAAAGCAAGTCCGAATCCGGAGCAAAAGCTTGCGCTACAACGGCACACCCGCAATACTAAGCCGCGCGTAATTCGAAAACAATTACACGAAACAACTTCCTAATTGCCGAATAATTCCGTCGAAGAGCTTTTTACGCGCGTCCGACCGACTGACTGGCAACCGAGAAAGAGAGATAATAAAAAAGTGCACATAAAGAACGAAACAAGACCAAAGGGGAATCTGGCCGTCGCGAATTTCCGCCGAAGAGCCGTGGGCATGCGTTAACTTCTCGGCAATTACCGTCACGCCAGCCAGCTTCCCCGGCAGCTGCCCTGGCCGCAATCAGAAGCTGACAACTACGAAAAAATAATAATAAACAAGTGTTGTTGTTGCGTGCGCTGATGCATTTTTCGAAAGCGAATAAGTTCGAGCCGGGTATGTGAAAAAAAATTACAAAATCAAAGCTAGCTGCAATGGACGGGCGTCAAGCTTCCGAAAGCTCCCCAAGAAAAGTTGATGTATTCGAGAATGTATTTATAAAGAAATTCTGTACTGAATTAAGATGTGATGTGTATGGAAAAAAAATGTATTCATTGCATACTTTACATTCTGAATAACTCGAGTGTCAAACGGGAATCACTTACCTGAAACAAAAAAAAAACAACATTAATTTCATATGTAATATTAAATCAGAAAATAATTAATATATACATTAAAATATCACTTATTTTATATCATTGATCTCATATAAGATATTTAATATTTTTTGTCTATTGAAAAAATCGCTTTTTATACCGAGTTCATTCTTCACCGTATACAAAAAAATACAATTACGGTTTAATCGCCACTGAAAATTTATACATTTTAATTATGGTTCATTCCTAAAGTGTACAAGTGGTATTAGTTATTGTATCGATAAATAGCTAGGTCGGAATTCGCATTACCATTTGCGCACATGAGTGTGCGCAAGTTTTTTTCGCATCGTGCAGCGTGTGTTAAACAATGTTACCGAATACCTCAGTCCATAGTGTACATTGTATACAGAGATATTATTATGTGTTATTAAGCTATCAAGAACCACACGGTGAGATAGTTTAATGGTCTATGCGAGCGAGAACTAATTAGCTCCGATACACCCATAAACCGCCCTAAGTGTTTCGATTTATTGCAAATAATAAATGTGGTTTGATATTTATTGTCTCGATAATATTTCGTATTGTGTATTTAAGGTTCAGCCTTGATTGAACTATTTGATCAAGTTAAACGTGCAAATATTCGTTTTACGCTCGTCTAAAAAATATTCGAATCGAATCTTTTGCCATTTGTCGGCTTTTGTTCTTGTCTTTGACAGGCGAGTAGGCGTATCTTATTTGAAAATAACGGATTCAAATTTCATGGAAGTTTTGTTTTTGTAATATTCATATTAAAATTCATGTTTAGATTAATTATGTATATTGAAGTTGACATTTGTTATATACCAGTACATTTGCGATAAAATAATTTGTTACTCGCTTAGTTCGAGTCAAAGGGCACGTTCTGGCGTGCGGTGGCTGTGATTTAGCACATCGTGGGCAACGAGGATATTGCATGGATGAGGATAATGCCTGTTTTCTCTTATCTTTATCCACCATTATGTAATGAGGTATAGAGGTTTTCATCCACGAATCGGAAGGTCAAGTGGAACTGTTTCAATGGATAAATATTAAATATCAAATAAGAGTTTCACGTCTATATTTTCGTTGAAGTCTTCTTTCATTTGAGGGTTTCACGGTTAAGATTTCGTTAAAATCTCTTTTCATTTGAGGGTTTCATTCTTAACTTGTCGTTAAAGTCTCCTTTTATTCACTGGGAAAATTTTACTGCATGTATACGCTTTAAAACGAATGCAAATAAAAATAATCTTAAGATTGCTTAACTATATTACTCTATCCTGAACGTGATGAACCGCAATTTCCAATGACATTCGAAAAGATTTTATGCCATTTTTAAGACTCCGTGATTAAATGGACTCTCTGAGGATGTCGTCATGTCTTTCCGCTTTAATACCGATTCCTTCATTTTTATGCATTTTTTAAAAAATTGAACGCCAGCATTGCAAAAAAAAAATTGATCTTGATACCATTGACCATTTTCAGGAACCAAACTGAAAAACAAACGACTTATAGTGTCCTATTTTGCGTCGGCACACAAATTACTACAGACTATAAATCGGATTTTACGACCAGTCAATACATCAACCATCTTTTTTTGAAGCAAAAATAAATCATTTGCGTCTCACGAATACAATATTGTATATGAGTTTCAAAGAAATATTTGTCGAAATTATACGTCTCCGCCCTAGCTAGAGAGAAACTTTAATAAGAGCGGCGCTTTTCGGTAGCCGCGAGATATCGCTTTTCGTGATTTAATCTAATGGCATCGTTGCTCACGAACTTTTGCCCATGTTGAAATGTAATATTTTCCACGTAGAATATAATACGCACCCGAAAAACTTCAAATTAAAGAACGATTCGATCATGATGCACTGGTGAACGGTAAAACAATGTTATCTTTACAATACGGCTATGAAAGTTTATTGTTTGATGATAATGGTGGTTCGATGTAAAGAGATTTTTGTTTTGACATAAAAACCTGTAAAAACGTTCAGCAGTTTTATGATGTTTTTACAATTTAAAAATAAATGTTATTTGGTGAATAAAAAGTTCCATTCCCTATATATATTAAAAATAACGGATTTCTGCGGGTGTGTCCATTCGTTCGTAAGTTCGTATGTCGTTCGAATGACGCTCGCGACTTTAAAATGACCGACCCATCGATACGATTATTTTTTCGAATTAAAAAATGGCAGTCTTCACCGGGGTTCGAACCGGGTCCGTCCTCGTTGACAACTCACTCGCGATACCCCGGCGCCAACGCCGCTTAAGTTCGTGTCTGTTTTTTTTCATTATATACTATAAAATTATTACAAATTATTCTAATATGGTCTTTATGCGTATACACTTACCGTCTATAACATCATGCTTAAAATTAATTAACTAATTTTTTTAAGCACGATAGATGTCTCTAATAAATAATTAAATAATTAATTTTAAAAAAGCACGATAATTATGTAATAGTATGGTTATCAATTCACAGCCGATGTTATTATCATCATTAGTTGTTCATATTGATCAATCGGTTGAAAATTTTTAAGAATAGTTTGGTTTGGGTTGAAAAACTATTCGATAGTTTAATTAAATATGTCGCGATAGTTATGTTTATTAGTGGTTTCAACTTTACAAATATAAGAACCATCTGTCGTGCAGTTATGATCGAGTATTGTTTCCATTTTCATGTAACATAATATTTGTAATGAATTTTGAAATTCGATATCATAAATTTAACCGAACTTTCAATAATTAAAATTTTTCAATTACAGCATTTCAGATCCAAATTTTTATAATGAACATATCACGAATAATAGACATTTTGAGCGCATTCGGTATTATTATATTTTGAAAAGTTTTAATAAGTTATGACGTTAGTAATACAAAATTTTTGTTCGAAAGTTAATTTCAATTCTAAAATAAATTTGATCATACGATGCAGTATTATATAACCGATATTGAACTTTGAATTTTCCGATAACCGAATTTTCTATTCAATAATTAATAAACGAGACATTGCTAAGAAACTTTCTACTTCGAAAGAGAATCAAATGGACATTTATCGAAATTAAGATTTTCGATATTGATCTGAACTTTAATTTGCCCAAATTATTCCTCGAACGGAATAAACTGTATTTTTCGGCATAATTTCATATTTTCCCAATCAAAATTAATTGATTTTTCATGTAGCCGTGAATAATTAAAATTTATGGATAATTTCCGCTCTCTTAATTTCAATATTGCCCCCATAATCCAATAACGGTTTTAGACAATTTAAATCCTATTACCGAAAATGTCTGTCCCAAATGTCAAATATCCAAATATCTTATAACTGCTTTTGACACATTCTTAATGTTAAATTGCTAAATTATATCGAATGCGAAAAATTTTCAATGTAAACACTTTAAATACCATAAACGAGACAATCTAATATGAAAATGACGTGGTTTTCAAACGATCCCCTTTCGACACATAAACGTGCTTTATGACTCAATTTCAATTTTCGTATTGCATAAACGCTTCATCGGGCAAAATTTAATAAAGGCCATTGCATCATATGAAATATGGAGAGTAAAAACTACAAAAGCGAAAATTCATAACTCGTAAACTATGGCAGAACGTAAACTAAACCGTTTATGAAATTGGGACGTATAACATCGAACGTCAACCGAAGTTTTTAACACTTTACTCAAATACGATGAACTATAATAGAAATTCATATTATGCGAAATATTAAAAAAATGTATTTATAAATATTAATACAAAATTGCTTTTGAATACATAATTAAATTTATCTCTATGAAATTATAATTACAATTTCTCTTTGAATAAATCCGAAAGTTTTTCGTTCACGGTCACAAAATATTATAATACGGCCCAACTTTGCGCAGAATTTCGCTTTGAAACTTCGTATCCTATGTACATTAATAAATAAAATAAATGGGACAGCATGACCAAAACCAGGCACATATGGCTGAACTCCGCACGGTATATGCGAACCGATTAAAATTTAAAGATCGAAACCATCCGGCGACACCAGGCAAAATATTTGTTCAGAAAAACAAACTCACGAAAACATGTAAACGAAACTGAACTAGTCCAAAAAACACAATGACGCTAAACGTTTGTAGCTCACAATATTTTCTGAGCAAATTGTCGATATTTACACCGCGATAAAAAGTCCGAAAACGCCCCCTCGACAATAAACAGGCGATAAATTTCTATGAAACACGACGAGTGTAAATTTTGGTTTATAGCGTTCGCAATGCTTGTAGGCACGCGTAGAATGTTAAAGTCTATTAACCGTGAACACTTCGGCCCATAAAACTAGGAGAAACCCATGGTAAGACAGATTCTTTGCCTGCCGAAGCACACGAGTATATCGCCAGCCTCAAATAGATTACGTACGAGCGACACTCGCCTTTTTGTCGGTGGAAAAGCGGGAAAATTCTTTGGTCTGCTTCGCTTTGTCGAATCGGAATTTTCGTGTGAGCTGTGTGTGCGTGGTTGAAAATGTTCGCACATGCGCGCACTGCTATTAAGAGGCTTGTAATCCTCAAAAATGTATCAGTAGTAAAATATGAAATAAAACCAGCGGTTTTCTCTGTAAGCCTATTACGTCTTTTCCCCAGCGAGACACGACATGAAAATTTTATTACTTATTTTACTCCTTCGTCCACTTTTATTCACTGCTTGAGAAAATATAGAGATTTTCAAGCGAATCTTGCACGTGACCAATTTTGGGATTGTTATAAATATGTTAGTGAAAAAAATGTAACAAAAACTTAATGCGATAAAGCATAAATATTATATTAAATCATATCCGTATAATGTATTATATATTGAATACGTAGTTGGCATAATGGCGTGATCAAACGTACGTTGTTTATACAAAAATAACTGCTTTGATATACAAAAACAAATATTGAATATTGAAAAGCGTCTGTGCGAACATAACGTGAATGAGCTCATTAGCGAGTGACGATTGAAAAACAAAACGGATTAATTTGTTTTTCGGGCGAAATAAACCTTTATTACACTTTTAAACGAACAATTTTTCTCGTACCAATTATTTTTTTTAATTTTGTCGAGAACAAATCCCGTAGCAAACAAGACAGAAGAAAGCGAAAAAAGAGTAAACAAAGAAAATTTTAAGGGTGCAAATTCGTCGCTCGGAAAAATTCAAGAAACGAAATTCGAAACGTTTTCGCAAAAACTTTTGCCTGAACCAATTTATCACCGGCGGACAAAAACGCCTTTGGAAATCCGCGCCGCTCACTTGCCCGCCCAACATTCGCCAATTGTGACTTTTAATTACCGCCAAAAATTTGTTCTCGATGTGTATACACGAGCTAACCTCCGAGGATTTATTGATATACCTTTGAAAGCTTTCTCCCGTTTTGTTGCGAACAAAATAAGTTACAGTGTGCTACTACTCGAAAAAGTTTCTCGCTCGCAATCTTTGCCGACTTGCGTCCCCGAGGACTCTTGTAAAATGTTGAAATTGAGCTCTTAATTAAATTGAATTTTGCTTGATGGTTTCAAAGGCCAAAGGATTTGTACACAAACTTCGGGCCGAGTCGCCCGTCGCCACGTGAAGTCGAATTATAATAAATGTCAACGAAAGCCAAATTTCAATGAAACAACACCATATTTAGACATCTCGAATTTATGCAAAACAATCGAAAAACTGCTTTGTTTCGTAGCTGATGAGATGATCGCTTAAGACGTCTGCCAATTTATCTAAGCCTGTAATGATTATCGAAAATCAGATTATGGCTCCGCGGATTCGATCAAAACGGACGGGTCTGAAGATTGAAGCTCGCTCTGCGGCTTACAAATGACGCCACGAAATTAGTGAAATTTCCATCTGTTCTCTCAGATAAAAGCAGAGGAAATTTCATTTGGATCGTCCTGCAAAGAGAGAAAAAATAATGGTAAAGGTGCCGTCGAAACTCCTTTATATTATATTAACTATGCTCGAGAGTACCAGTTTAATATGAAACAGACCAGATATGCTAGAAAATGTTTAATTTTAACTAATCCACTCTGCGGCAAATATTTAGAGTATATTTAATATGGAGTTGTTTCCGTGTAAATTTCAATAAAACATATTTGTCTTTTTAGTATTGAATTTGATATTATATGCACATTGGATATTTAAATTTCTCCGAAATTTAAAATCTCAAAAAGTAATGTGATTTGCTTATTTTACATTGGAAAATATTATTTTACTAAAAAAATTATACTTAATATAATATTTTGAACACTCTTTTAAAAAGTTGTTCAATTTCATATTTTGTTATTTGTATGAACTTCAAACGAAACTAGAAATCAAATAGACATCTTCGAAATTAGTTTCATCCAATTTTACACAAAATTTCAATATGTCAAAAATTTCAAAAAATCAATATCCTTTATTATGTCACAATATTTTTTTATTATTTTATATTTGAAAATATGATTACAAGAAGAGATACGCAAACAATTTAGCATTTCTACTTTGACCCGAATGTAGGAAAAACAGATCTCTTTTACTTTAACTATTAAGTTCCTAGAATAAAATTTCATTAAAATCTCAGCAAAGCAAACCAAATATACTTGTATTTAACAAGTGTAAATCCAGTATATGTATATTGGGTACGAAAATATTTTTAACGAGAAAAAAGATAAGATTCTCGAAACTGTTCACTAAGCACGGCACAGGTACAAATTGTAACATTCATTTATTTTCGTATTCACCATTTCATTTCTTTAGAAACATCTCAGAAACAGCGAAATTATCTAAACTTTGAATAACAAAACGACGTTAATTAAATGGATTACTTCTTGGAATACGGTAACAAGGAGAATGTGTTGCCAAATGATAATTACATAGATATTAACATAGTACGAATTTTTAATCAAGAAAACAGACTCATTGTAATGTTTATATTGTTGATCCTTTTTTAACTGTCATTTTTTTTATTTTTTGAGATTTTCCATCACCAATAAAATTTTCAAAAAATAAAGCAAAAACAATAAAAATGTAGTGGACAATCGAGTTCAAATTAAAATGGTTATTGATATTTTAAGTGATAGAAAAATTATCAGTATTCCAAGTATTTCAGTAATACAAATAAGAAAAATCAAATGATAAGTTTTGTTCTTCAAATATCAAAATCAAACACAATTTGATACAATCAGCAAATTAACAGATAATTTATTTTTATTTTTTGCAGATAATTTATAATATAGTAAAACCATTTGATATAAAATTATTTTAGTATTCAGAAGCTAAAAACTTACTTCTAATTACAAAGAAGAATATAATAATATAATTAATATTTTATGAAAAATGTTGAGTTATCCTAAGAACAATTTTAAATAATTGAACTAACTTCACAGAAAACGAGTATTAGAGCTTAAACTATTGTCTCCAACAAAAAACTTTAATTATTTTCCACAAAACATATTTACCCGCAAATCCACCGTCCCATATATATTCAGATGGTTTGCAAACTACACTGAACTCTCAAAATTTCAAAACAACAAAACGGTTTTAGTAAGTGGACAACCTCCAAGAATACGTTTCCCTAAACACGAACTTAAATTTTATTAAATTCAAAAGTAAATTTAATAATAAACAAACAATATTATCATTTCCAACGAAAAACTTTAATAATTCCCATCTAAACACATTCCCCCGCGAATCCACAGTCCCACATCTCTTCAGACGGTTAGCAAACAACGCCAAACTCTCGAAATTTCAAAACAACAAAGCGGTGTTAATAAATGGGCGATTTCTGCGAACACGTTTTCCCAAGCACAGATTATATAAAATTCAAATACGAATGTAACGCTAAGCGAATAGTGCTATTGTTTTCAATGAAAAACTTCGATTTCTCCAATTTGTGCACATCTCCTAGTGGTTCCTTAGTCCCATTCCTCTTCAGGTGGTTAACTAATAACACTGAAATATCAAAAATTCGATACGAAAAAATTGTGTTGATAAATGGAAAATTTCCACGTAAACGTTTTCCCATGTTCATAGCAAAAAAAATGATAACTCCCATCCGAGAATATCTTTCATTAGTACCACCGTCCTCTTTCTCTCCAGACGGTAGATTAACAATACTAAACTATCAAAATTTCGAAATGACAAAACGGTGTTAACAAACGGACGATTTCCGCGAACACGTTTTCCCAAGCACAGATCTTGATTATATAAAATTCAAAGACGAACATAACGCTAAGCAAACGGTATTATTGTTCTCAGCGGAAAACTTCGATTACTCCCATCCGAGCACACCTCCCAGTAGTCTCGCCGTCCCGTCCCTCTCTAGACGGTTCACTAACGACACTGAACTATCAAAATTTCAAAACGACAAAGCGGCGTTAATAAGTGGACGATTTCTGAGGATACGTCGAAAAGGGGTACGTTGCCGCAGTGCGGGCTCGCGTTTGCTCTGCGGCGCCGTGTTTGCTCTGTTCTCCGCCGCCGAGCGAACAAACACCGAGCCTCTCCTCCATACTATTGCTCTCTAACCAGCTCGCACACACACACACGTCATTGTTCTCGTCGATATTAACGTTTATCGCTCGAGTTTACTCAGCGCTTGTCCAAATATGGAAAATTGTCGCGGCCTAAGGGCACCTTTTCCTCGGCCGTGATGTACGGCCAGGAGGAAAGTCGCCGGGGGCGGGCCGGGAGCAAAAAGCGCGGAAATTATGCAAGAGTGGTATGAATTCTAATTGGATGGTCGTTTTATTATGGGCTCGATGTAAAGGATCGCTTTCTTGTGTTGCTTAGTGAAAGTTTGGTTTTGTTTGAATTTTGCATATTGTAGTTTAAGTAAATGTTCTTCTGTCGGAGTTGTGTGATTGTTTTGTGTTTGATATATGTGTGTTTTCTTGTTTGATCTTTGAATTTTAGGAAATTCAATGATAGAATATCAATTTTTTTCTAGCTAACCCGTAGTGCAGTGGTATTTTGCAGGGACTATCAATCGTGATGATGGTGGTTCAAGCTGCGGGTACTTGATCTTATCGAATTTTGGTATTTAACCATTTGACCAAAAAAATGAGAGTGAAATCTCTAGTTAATGAGATAATTCCCAAAAAATGGTTCCGATTACAAGACCTGTCCACTATATAAATTATCTCCTATATAATGATCATGGATTTCTGTGTGTGACTGTGTATCTGTTTGAAAGACACTCGTGACTTCGGTCGCGCTCGCGACTTTGGTCTTTATGCGTATATAGTTAACGTCTATAATATGATGCTTATCACCTACTAACTATTGGCTTTGCCTATATGTCACAAACAAATAACAAATGAACTATTTTGATTTTATTGATTAAATATTAAATATTCAAAT
>JAOXNN020000004.1:6524803-6571796 GCA_028571205.2 Hydropsyche betteni
TAATTTTTATTTTATTATGTAATAGTATGGTTATCAATTCACAGCCGATGTTATTAACATCGGGCCTATATACTAGTAATATTATAATATCAACAATTTAAAATGAATCGACCAAATTTTCAAAATAATAAAAGTTTGAGAATATGTGCAATTAACTACAATATCGTAATTTATTAAATAATATATGAGGTGTTGAAACTTAAACATCTATGACAAGAAACACAAACCGACCCCACGAATTTTCCGGCTGAGCGCGCTCGATCGTTTTCACGCATGGCGCCCCGTGCGATATGGATCGCTGAAAATCACCGTCTTTAACACCGTCGACAATAACAACAGCCATCAATTGAACACGCTAACAACACGAAGGGAGCACTCCTGCAATCTAATTAGCTCAAATAAAAGCGAGCAGTCTCGGGACGTGTCATTATTGCGGCGAGCTTTTATTCGGATCGCTGGAAAATTGTCGGAGCGCGCGCGCGATTAGGGCAAATTGTGGTTGTGTTCGGCACACATTACCTCAATTTGTCGACGGGTTATCTCCTTGTCTGCGAAATTATGACGAGATTGTGCGGCAAGGGTCATCCTAAGCCGTGGCGGTGAAATGCAACGCCTTCGTTTCGAACGAGTTAAGAGCTTATTATACGTCACTAAAGCGAGAGAAAGGAGATCGCATATAAAGTCGATGCGAATAGATTCAGGTTGTTAAATATGATTATAATACCAAATATTTGTTTTGTTTTATGAATAACGGTTTATTTATTTTAATTTCGTTTTATTTATGAAAAATTAATAAAATAGCGTTTATGTGTTGAAAAATTTGAATAAGTTTCCATTGCTGTTATTAACGTACCGTTAATCATATTCTATTCATAAATTTTTCAATATTGTGTTAAAGTTTAGATAACGCTTTTATCGTATGCCAAAAGTTATTTAAAAAAAGTATGCTGGGGATCACAGCCTACTTTTCAGCTTTCAAAGAGCACAATTACATAGATACGGCCATTCTATATTTTGATAGGAGGCCGACAATTATACGGATCGAATTTTTATCACGATTTTTTCGAAACGCGTCAAACCACGACCCGACGAACCAGAAGCGTAAATTATAGTGATCGAGATCGCGTCAAAAATTGTTGCTTATTTGCACGCTTATGGTGTTTTTTCTCGCGCGAGCGCACGCTCTGTACCCGAATGCTACCACTATTTCAAATGTGTAAAAAAAAATCACATATAATAGTCGACTTCCTCGGGCTGATTTTCCCTACACCGGTCCGATATTGTTTTTTAATTAAAAAACGGGACGAAAAGAGAACGGGTTCTTAAAGTGTTGCGCAAACGATTTGTACTCCAAATAATGTTCTTCGTACACGTGAAATGATACGTTGAGGTCACACGAATTCCGCGCGTGAATCTTGTTAGTGATAATTGGATGTTTAGCTGGTTTCTATGTATCTCAATCATATACGTCCGTCGTTTATATTGCGACAAATCAATGCTTTACATGCTACACACTAACGTGATTTTAATTTAATACATGACCGACACGCGGGCGTATGTAAATTTTCGTTTATCAATTTTTAGTTTCGCGCCACACTGAAAATTATACGGTAGCTTTTCGATAATGGAAATACGCGTCTCATTGAATTTTGATACACCGACCGATTTTGAATTACTTTTTTTAAAAACTTTAATTTATCGTACTGTTATAAATTCGGAATAATCTTTGCCGGACACGCAACATCCACACAGATTAACTTAGCCGCAATCAAATAGCACTATCGCGTAAACGTTCACGTATTTTCGACTACTGCAACCGTGCCCGGAGGACAACGAAACATCAAACACACATCGCACACGATAAGCGCATTAACCTAAGACCGTTTATTTAGCAATTTTCCTACCGTCGAAACTAGTTCGAAAGTACGATACGTAAGTTTTTTCTTAAACTCGCGGTGAAAGCACACATACGTGGAATTTTCGTCGTCCCACGTGCCATCGAAAATCGAGCGCAAAACGACACGTGTCTCTCGGTGGCATATGAGGTCGAATATTTTGATAGATTCTTGTTGCCCTTCGGTTATACGATCTAGTTCTAAACGACTTCATTATCGGTTGCATCTTTGTAACGTTCGACTTCAGGAACGCTATCTGACAAATCGATTCCATTACGGAGTGCGGCGTATACGATTTATGGCTACGAAAAGGTGTACGTGCGACGATTCAATTCGGTTTGAACTTGCACAAACTTTTCTGAACATCTAAAAAAAATTTCTTCGTTCCATATTACAGAATAAAAATATTTTAAATTAAAAAAAACAATTCTCGTCGTTGTTTTTTCTCATAAAAAAATTAATCATAAATATGTTATCATGATATATGCACGTTATATATCACGAATTCATATATAAATTAGTTTTTTATGAGACAAATCATAGATTTAGACTTTATGTAGGACCAGGGGACGGCTTCATCACAATGGTCAAAGAAGGTGGTAGATCAAACGCTCACGCTCGAGGGTGTGGCGAGCACGCTTCGCAACCACGATTTTGGCTGAACTAATCGCGAACGTATTTCATTTTGACAGTGCCATTTCTGGAACCGATCGCAAAACTACCGAAGGAAAGTCCAATAACTAATGTATCGAAGCCGAGTGCAAGGTCGTCGAGGAAATTCCACAAAATGTCGCTATGATATCGTGTACAATAAATTTTGTCACATTCATTATATTATACAAGATTGGCTTGACGAAAGGTCGTTAGAAATCATAGATGAAATTTATTACTTGGGCAAAATGTGCAAGATAGAAATCATCGTTTAATTTTAGAAACGAATTTGTTATATAAATTAAACGTGTAATTGTTACAAACGTGCGTTATATATTTATCATTTTGATTCGTGACTTGTTTTATCATCGTTTTCAGGACGCGTTCAAACACGCGCCGATCACGTATTTTATATAATTGCTTCTTACAACTCAACATTATATTCATTAGAGATGTGTAGAGATACACTTCGTTTTAATTAAAGAAAACATTCACTAATAGCATTTTTTCTTGTAATTTCTTTTAAAAAATTCGAATCTATTAAGATATATGCGCTGAATAAATCGATTACGGTGTCACGTCGTGTAACGCCTTTAAAATGAAAAATATTAAGTTCACGAATCCTTTCAAACCCCTACTTTTATACACGCGTTCACGCAGCAACAAAGTTGCAAATAATTAATGTGCAGCTTAAAATGAATCAGGAATATCATTTGCATCTGCTCGTAAGTAAAATAGTTACAAGAAACTTAGCAGGAAACCGAGTTCACTTTAGGTAGCTGCGAAAATGGAAAACTTTGTCGCCCTCATTCTGACGCCGCTTAAGTTAAAGCTAACCGCGATTTTTTTTTCAGATTTGACCATAATTGAGAATGCGGTCGGTTGGAATGCAAGTGCAGCATCAGTGCACTGGTAGCAATGTCATTAACGATTATCTGTGCACTCACCGACGGATTGCTTCCCGGTTGCCGCATTATAACCCAACACCGATTTGATACATATGCATAATTGCGGTGGTACAAAGTGTTTTTGAACTGCTTGAATTTTGCAAAATTTACGCGGTGAAACACACGAATTATGGTATTAAAAGATTATAATAAATTGAATATATTCGTATTCGCATACACGAATAATAAAAAATTCGAAATTAATTGAAACAGTCAAATGATTACATTTAGTTTATAAGTGTAATGAACAAAAAATTTCGAAAGAATTTTTTAATCAA
Source organism: Hydropsyche betteni (assembly GCA_028571205.2). NCBI lineage: Eukaryota > Metazoa > Arthropoda > Insecta > Trichoptera > Hydropsychidae > Hydropsyche > Hydropsyche betteni. The sequence continues at coordinate 6,528,575 of JAOXNN020000004.1, forward strand.
TATGAAATCGTCTCAAATCGTTTCGTTGGACGTGTTGCACGGTAGTCATTTATTGATTGCGATCCACACGCTTCCCATCAAGAAGATCGATAAGATCTGCGACTGCGTACATGTTTGTACACTAATCTCGCCGTTAATTTATTTTTTTGTTAATTTTTGAGCGGCCGACAGACGAGAAATTCACCCGTTACCATTATCCACCGTTCAAAAATCGACCAAAAAACGAGATAAATAATAATGAAAAAGAGAGCAAGCCGCGCCAATAGATATTGACCATTAAACGGAACCTGGACTGAATTCGTCCAGTGCATGTATGGGCCGAGATAAATCATCGACCGTAATTAAAACTGTTTATTGCCCATAAATATTTGTCGGAGCATTGGAACGCTCTAGGTGACCGAAGAATTAAATTTAACTACGTTAACATTTCACTGTTTATTTAATTGAACGCGGCAACGACACCTGCCTAATAAATACGACAAAATTTTTGTCGCCTAAGGCCGCTTTCCACATTTTCAAATGACGCGTTTGTCTATCCCTTTACCGCTTTTTATTTTTCAATGAAATAAAAACGGCTACTGGGTAATGTATTGATGAGTCCTCGGTTGTTAGGAATCGTGTGTTTTATTGTACACATAAACCTTATATCGAAAATTCAGATCTAATGAAGCGATTAAATTGAGCTTGAAATCGATAAACGGTAAATTTCTTGTTTATTATGAGAAAATTAACATAAGTTAAAGGCATAGCGTATATTAATCAATCGCGATGTGGCGTGAGATTTCACAATTTCTAAGCGCCGAATTCGCACGCTCAGAATTGAATTTATTATGTTACATATTAAAAACCCATTACATAAATCTCTCGCACAATATTTATGTATGGTTCCGACTTAAAAAAGTATACGGAATAAATTCTAGAAATTGATAAAAACTAGCTACACTAGTTAGTCGTCGCTGTCACTTGTCAACATTAAGCCCGATTCATATCAAAAGCAATGAATAAAAAATGAAAAAATTTGCTTATTGGTAACACTATAAAAGATATAAAGGCTCGTTAATGATTCGAGTAGATATCAATCATAATGGAATAACAAAATATTCGTACATTATTAATTTGAATAAATCGCAATAATTCAATATAAAAAAATAAAAGGAAGCTGGCATTTATCTCACTTGACCACAGCCAGTTATCGAAAGCTGTTAATTGCCGTTCAGTGTAAAGCTCCACTAGTTTATTATAATCTAAACAAGCTTTTAGCAACCGTCGTACTTCACAAGACACCCGACCCAACAACCTCAAACAGAAAATCGATAAATTGATAATCCGACCCCGGAGACTTCACGATGCCATCTCACGGACTGCGCTCAGCTTTCGACGGCCGCTTCAACGGCACCGGCGCTTTTCGCGCATCGAAGGGCAAATCCATGACATTGGCTTACGGTCAGGAGGATTTTGGGCGTGGGCGACCGCGATTTCTCATTAGAAACCGTATTTACGAGGGGCACGCTTCGCGCTATCAATTACCGCCGGCTCGTGTGGGCTTTTTAATCATGCCGTGGCTGCTGCTTGCTGCTCGCTGCTTCTGGCGGCCAATGAACCGTAAATAACCGCCGCGGTCGCGTGCGACTCCGTGATGGATTACTAGCTTTAATTACAAGCTCGGTTCAGATTTGCGGATGACACTGTCTCCTATGAAGTCTTTGGATTGATCAAGAAAGGTGGCATCGGAGATTGGATACTTCCATAAGAAACAATAGTCTATTCGAGAAAATATTGGTTGGAAAATATAATTTATTTATTTCAAATGAAATGAAGATTATCATATTAGATTAAATATTAAAATTATTTAGTTGGCATTTCACTTGAAAGAGAAAACGCGGTTCTAATGGAAATAATTAATGGTTTTATATCCGTAAAATCATTCGAAGCAATCTTCGTACATTACAATAATGCTTTCGCATTCAATCGTGCCACAAGTGCTCGAACTCTGACCTCCCGTGACGTTCCATACATGATAAATGGTAACTCTTCATTCGATCATAATAAAAATCAATCGACGCAACTCCTTTGTGAGGATTCATTATCGTCAATCAAGCATAAATAATTACAAAAGTATCTCATTATGATATATTGAACTGGAGGTTTTACAACGATTATTGAAAAATGTTTGCACAATGAAGAATTACATATCGAAAACACGAGCGGCAATATCAAACGATCGTCCGAAATACAAATGGAAAATAAATGTGATTCAACAAATAATAAATCAAAACGACACTTGGGCAATCTATTCAGAACGGAAGCATTTATTTAATCGAATTTCATTAAATTCGAACCGTTTTTGTGCAGTACACGCGGTGTCATTTTTATTTTTAACGACCGGCTTCTTTTATAATATATTTCTTATCTGGAGCTCTTAACGATTCGAATATGACGTCTTTTTCACGTGAAAAAAAGCAGACACGAGCGCATAGATATAAAATTTATAAATCACAAACACGAAGAATGTGGATCAGCGACATGTCAATTCGAATTCAAGTTCATGTTCATATACGAAACATAATCTAAAAACCCTAGACCCGTTATACGAGCCGCTCTTTTTTAGAAGTGACAAACGTCATACAAATTCGTACGACACGCCCGGATCGAAACACACAATTTTCATAGATCAACAAAAAATGTGTCAAGAAAACAACCGTCAAATAAGCACGATACAAGCGTCCTTTCGAAATTAATTTATGAAACGGTTTACCTTTCGAACCACAGGTTACCGATCAATCAACCACGCATTTAAGCTCTCCCATACGTTATGATAATTTGTCGTCGAAGAATCGGAACTAGCTACATACGCATAATTCAATTCGGCCCTAATTATTGCCAGAAGGTATTTTGTACGAGTCCATCTAGAACGTGTACTTTCACCCGATCGATTGACGCGTCCGTTTAGCGTCTAATACACATACGTGAAATTCGCTCGAGCTTTTTTAAGTATGTCGCGCGTGCCTAAGAAACCGCTCTCATCCGAAAAAAAATCAACACCGAAAAACCTATAATCTTTAGGGCAATTATCTCGTTTCGTATCGTACACACGTAGGGGCGTATGCACAGTAATATTTCTTTTTTGTCATCGCCGTTCTCATTAGCTTCGTACCGAGTCATTTTATGTTCGAGTTTTCCGACTTCCTTCCTGTAGCCGATTTGTTTTTGCGGCGGGTGGTCGTCAAATTCGACGTTGCATTTGCATATTTGATCGATCGTTGAAAATCGGACGACATTTTGGAGTTCCCTTTTTTTCTTCGCTGTGTATCTCCAACCGCGTGTGTTTTGTTTGACGATTGCCGAATTCGTTACGCGTCCGAAAAACGTTCTTGTTAAATAACGCTATCTTTCGAGGAACATGCGCTCATTTTTTTCAAATACGCGAGATTTACGAGCGATAATTCGCGGGTTCAAATCCCAGCGTGAGTTGTTGTTTTATGATGGCAATATTTTTTTCGTCATATGCGTCTTTGCGATTTCTCTAATATTGTGAATGCGTCGAATACCATTTACGGGCTAAATCGGAGGGAAACGAGAGTGCATGTCGATCGGTGCATTATCGAGTGCATCGTAATACGGGTAATGCTACTGGAAAAACCGCATTTCATATAGAAGAGAAGTTGCAGGTGAAAGTTGTCACGAGATCGATCTCAAAGGATGCAAGTCATTTTGTAATAAATCACTCGATGCAACAATAAAGAACAAGACCAAACTAAGAAACTTGTTAAGCTTCATTCACCTTTTATTTTATATAATTTTACAAGATGAGTTAAGTAAAACAAACAATTTTGTTCCCAAAAGTAATTTACAGTCAATTGATCATTTTCTTAATTAAATTTTATTTTCAATAAAATTTTGAAAATAAATTCAAAATTATTTATCTAATTTAATATATTGATATTGACATTGAACCCTGATAATAAATTATGGAAATAAAAACGAAGATCAAGTAGGTACGTTGAACTTCTAATACCTACCGTACAACTTGTTGCAATGAAATGCAGTTCTGCAATAATGCGGTCAAGTGCATTGACTGGCATTAGTAAGTGTAAGTACGTGTATATATATGAAAAGCGACTAGTTATAATTTTTTCGATATCATATCAATTACACGATATGATTCAATCATTTCCCGATACGAATCACAAATGCACATGCATAAGTACTAAAAAACTACGTAAAAGGAAGCACGTAAAAAATAATTGCATCGTTTCCACATTACATGTCGTTATTTGAGGAAATCGTAATTTTGTAATAAGATTTATTTTGAATGGTTTATTTTTTTTTATATTTTGTTACAAAAATCAAAACAAATTGGGTACGATACGCAGATTTATTACGGATAGATCCATTTTATTTTCACGATAATTTCAAAAGTGAAAGCGGTCAAAAATCGTACAAAAAGGACTATCGAAACATTTAAGCACAGCGAGAAATTTCAATTACTCTGATTGATAGGAGCGAACGCCCGCGGATAAATTTCGCAGTTAACGAGTGAAATTCTATAAAAAAAAATTTACAACGAATGCGCGCGCACATATATAAAATATAAATCAATGCATCTCAATCAAAGCGAATCGATTAATAACATCGCTTATGTTTTATTTATAAACACTTTTTAATGACCGAATTACACTTGAAGAATACGCAAAAAGCTTCCACGCGGCGAAGCTCGTGCCATCAGACGATTTCGCTAATAAAAAAATTCGATACGATATAACGATCTCGAATTGTGCTTATTGGCGTCGCAAATCGTTCAACAATAAGATTTCAAAATTCAATCGAATTTAATCGTTGCGAGTTATTGATTTCTACCAAAGAAGACCTGTCAAAATTTCCAGGAAATATATTCGGACTATGACTCGTCGATTTCGACCTCTATTCACTGAGTCGTCGTGAAATTCGGATTTAATAGACCGAATATAATTCGGCAAACTTTATTGAATTGATTGATTTCATTAAAGTCGTACGCGTCCGCCACGCTTGTTGACTGCGAGGAGAGGTCGTAAAAAAGGTCGTTACGTACACGATTCTTTTTTTCTTTATCATTTTATGAAACTGATCCGACGAAATCCCTTAATTATTTACGGCGACCCAATTAGACGACTCCGATACGTATTATATTGTGAAGCGAACATAAAATTTTATGAAATGAGCTCGATAAAATTAAGCGGATTAATTTCCTATCGGCACGACCCGGCGCAAAATTTCACGTAGCGATCTTCTTGTATACATAGAGACGATTTCGAAGACGAGTTTTCGCCAGATAAACTAGTCCGTCGGAATACATGGTTATGGTGTGGTATGACTTGTATGGATGCAACATCCGTACACCATCGGCCAAGAATGGTCTAGTTTTCCACGATCAGGTGCGGCAGCCGGTGCAAAAACATTGAACTCGCCATCGGCATCCATTCACCTGTGTTCGCGATCGAAACAAAACGAGAATAAAATAATGAGTGGAAAAAATGCAATAACAAACAACAGCGAGAGTTCTCTTGCACGTTGTCATCTTTGACTTTTTGCACGCATATTAAACACAAAGCTCGCATCGATTAGTGCAGGCGTATAGGGTTTTACACTTTTTTTTGTTTCAAACCATGCTGACCATGTATGCAATAAAATGACTTAACTTTCTCGAGACTAAATAAATATGCCGTCTGAAATGTTTCATTATAGAGATAATGCGAAATGAATGCGCATTTGAACAAATTTGGACGACTACAAGTATGGCGCATTATATATACAAATGGGTCCGCGTCAAATGTGTGCTTTTAGAAAAATACGAAAAATCAAAATCGATGGCACCTCTAATACGTTTCAGCATGCCGATCTACCATTTTCTATACAACGTTTGTATACAACAATTTACGAACGCCGCGCATTTTTTGAACACGGCGAACGATCGTGACGCACGGCCGCGGCGTTATTTACTTTTTCTCGGCAAGGAATCGCCGCTCGGATTTCAATAAATGGTCAACGAAGGGGCCACCAACCAACAACTTCCACGACGGTGATGGCAGAAGCAGCAGCGACGGCAATAACGACGATCCGATGCTAAGCGGCGGCCTTCATTAATCAACATCGAGCGGTGGTTGCGGCCAACGAAACCACCGAATGAGATAAGTTAACCCGAAGATCTATATGGGACGAACAAGAGGGGCTTCGAGGAAAGGGAAGAGGGGCAATGGTAGTCGAGAGACCATAAATCATGTTGTTCTGCGGTTTGCGTTTCGAATCACGTACGATTATGTAATTTGAATGTTGAATGCGGCCGTTGACGCGCACTGCTTTTGTTTCTACCAGATAACAGACGTGCCCGATCGATTGAGACTATGATTGACTGACTGATGGTTCTTCGAGATTCAGTTTCACGGTTGAAGATTCACAGTAACTTAATCGATACCGATCATACAAAAAAAAACCTCCAATACACTCCATATATAAAAGGATGAAATCTATTTCGTATCCTAATTTTCATAGAAAAAATATTTTTAAATGATACATTATCAAATAAAAAAATATGTATTTTCATAAACAAACTGTACCTCAATGTCTACAACAAATTTACATGAATAAACGTATACAATTGATTGGTTCGAAATTTACACATGAAAAAATCTATCATGATTTTAAAGAGGACCTCTCTCGAATCATCGGATCGATCAGAGGTCGTCAAATGGTCACGACGAGTGTACCTTTAACCCGATCGAAGCAAATTAATAACTCACACGCGTGACACGGACGAGACTCACGAAGATAGGATCACTTCTTGAGGGTTCTCGGGGTCTCGTCAATCGCGGCACGAATTTCGGTCATCGCTTGTGTATCGTAAGTGCGTTCAATTTTTTCACATTTAATTTCATCTTTTCGATCGGATTAGAAGTCGAGTTTCACACGGACGGACGTCGGCGAGCACGTGTGATCTAATGAGACGGCTGAAATATTCGTCTGATCGATTTTGGACAGAAGTCACGCGCAGGTCATCGCTAAAAATGCACGCCGAAGTGGTCTGGTCGCGAAGAGATGACCTCTCGAAGTGGCCGACGATATCGTGAATTAAGTGTGAAAATTTCGTGTGGCATATGTGGTCGTTTGTTGTGCTTCGGTTGTGAAAGTATCTGACCGGACCGTGAGTGTAAGTCGTTTGTCAAAGACAATTGGTCGTTCGTTCTTTTGGTTTCAGCGAAATGCGGGTTCATTCTAAATATGTGTATGATACTGTGGCCGTTTTTTGTACATATTTTTTTCTAGTGTTCTCAAATAACTGTCTCGATTTAATAGGAACAACGGACGGCGTAATCCGATCATAAGATACGAAGTAACGAAAACGATATCGTATTAATCACGTCTCGATATAATTAATTACTAAATTTACAATAATGTACATCATTAATTATTTCGACAGTTGGCTGAGAATATTAAAGGCGAAGTCCACTATTTTCATTTACGTTCCTCGGCGTATACGTCCTGAATAAAAAAATGCACGCATTAAACGTACTTTCGAATCTCTCGAACATATGGGCACGACGACATTAACCATCATTTACCGTCTTTTGTTCATTGTTGTTACTATATACGTATCCAATCAGCGTTCAATAACGTTTGTAATTTAATTAAAAAGGCCATTATCTTTAAATAATATATTGATGGATTGCGGCGCGTATGGGTTCGTTTTGTGTAAAGCGCGTACATTACTCACACCATACAAATCCATATAGTCTAATTTCGTATGAATTATTGGCTTGCGTTAAATAATAATAAAAAAGTAAGTACTTTCAAAATGGCACAAGAACTCGAATCAAGGCAACACTATGTACTCTTTATAACGTACATTTATTATACGTTAAACAATGCGTCTTAATAAGATATTGTACATTAGAGAATGGTTTGAAATCGAACACTCAAATGTATGTATGAGCAGAACACCTCACTAAATATCAATAATGATTTATATATGAAGTACATCGCACATTAATATATTCATTTAACATAAAGAGAAACTACGTGTGCGCACTAGATTCCTTCGAAAGGCGCCTTCCACTGGCGCCAAGAACATCCAGCTCAGCTAATTAATTAAACATGAAAAGTTTGTCCGAATGCATATATTTCATATTTTAACCAATATGCACAGCTAACGGTACAAGGTTCTATGCAGCGCGTGTATATGCGGTTTTGCTGTTAAGCCTCTTTGCATGACAGTGATTGACAAGCGACCGATACGGCGATATATTTTTCGAACGAGATCGAGTGGAAGAAAAAAATTTTTTTTGGTGTCTCCAGAAGACCACGATCTCGATATGATCGAATTTTTTAGACGTTGTCACCATGTCGGCGAGGTTTTTTCTTGAACCGATTTTTTTACAACGCGTCTTTACCGATCGCCGATGATGTCTGTCCATACTAAACGTCGAAGCAAAACAACACGATGTTTCGTAGTTCATGTGTGCTTCATAAAGTGCACTATATTTTTAATCTAAATATATAATAAAATGAAATTAAATTGGTATCATTTTTATTATTTTATGTTATATGAATTCAAAAATACATACAATAATTACTTATATCAAAAAGCTTTACTTTATAAATAAACCAAATGTATTTTGTAATATACTTAAGTAATAGAAATGTATAATATAAAACCTCCCCCATTTAAGATTTGGATTTATAAATTTTTAATTAATTTTAAGTCGATATAACTATGACGTAATTTTTGAAACATTCCCTTTGTGATTTTAATGAGCTTACAATTCGATACAAAAAACTAGTTGGAAAAAAAACGACATCAAATAAACAATCTGAGACATTGACATTATTATCTTTGATATCTATAGTCTAATTAATTTATATTTTTCGTTTTATTTTGTGACAATGACGTGGGAGTGAAACATAATGTGGGTGTAGCGGATCACATAGTGATATTTTAATAACATTCAAAAAAATATGTATTAATCAATTTATTACAAGAAAATTCACCGATATAATAATCTGAATTCATTTTTCATTGCGTACATATTCAAGCGTGACATTTATTTTGCAAATTCAGAACACACGGCGATCAAAAAAAAATTGCACAAAAAACGAGAATAAATGCAAACCGATACCGTAAGATAACTTGGATGTATCGAATGATCGGTCAACACCACCGAAACAGAGATTAGCGAATATTTCGAACTGGTTTGTATTCGATACGCTCATTTTTCGTTTTCCTCGTCAACAACGTCTTTTTTGCCGAAAGACCTATACGTTCACGTTATATTAATGCGATAATGAAGACGACGTAGTCCTGTGGAGCTTTACGAACGCGAGCTTTTGCGTGACGAAGTGCGAAATCGCAACTATTGTATGCAAAGTCGAACTCAAATCGTAGTCTACGATCGGACAGGATGTATTATACATAAGACGGTGTAAAAGGGTGAGAAAGGGTTAAAACGGGAGCATCCCTATTGTGTTGATGCGCGCGATTAACAATCTGAAGGCGGGTCCGCTGTGTTCCAAGCATTGTTCTATTTGTTAATTCGCAACTGGTATTAGTTCGCGCTCGACTTATTATTCAAATTTTATTCATACGTATTATAATAGATCACAATTTTCAATACATAACTATAAGCAGTGGGAAAATAAATTTGATTGAAATTAAAACTAAATTTGTTCGTGATGAAAAAAATTAACTTTTTAGTCATGTTTGAAAAACATGTAAATCAATATTTCAATTTTTTTCATAGTTCCGTTCTTTTTATACGACTTTAAGCCAACACGTTTGCACGATTAAAACACATAATTATAGAAGATGATTTGATTTAGAAAGTATATCGATGAGGGTGAACACAAAAAAAAGAAGTCAGAAATAAGACTATCATCATCCTCACGACGAAAGGATGTAATACCATAATGAAGACGTTCATCATTTTTTTACATCACTTCGTGTACGGATGTGTGTTGCATACTCGTAACAAATTAACCCTGCTACATCTAGCCGGATGAACAATTATAAATGCATCTACGCAGCAAGAAAACTTTATTGAAAATTTATATCTTGAGCCTTTCAACCCAATGATACGCGCACGATTAATAAAGCACACCGTATCAATTAGGATTACGCCCACATCCGTTCGATGCAGATCTCTAATTGCAACCGCTCGACTTCCAACTGCAACCGACCGTTGAAAAATGATCGAAATTCAACCCTGCGAGTGTAATGGATAAATCGAAAGCTCGTTTCCACTTTTTTCGAATTGATTTTCGCGTTTGTGCGTCACGAGAGCACTTAAGCATGGCGAGATTTCACTGTCAGGAATTAACATCGAAACCGATCGACTTTTTGATTTTTTATTCTACCAATGCATGTGTAAATTTCGGCGATTTCACCTCATATGCTATTAGCACTTTCGGAAGAGCACTGTTCGATTTAATAATTATATTTATGAAATACATATCTGGGCATCGATTGCGTGTCAAAACCGTAATGCACTCTCACGGGACGAAACCTTAAGTTCGACGAAACGCGATACCCGTCGAAAACCTCAAAAGTGTTTTATTTTCGTGCACGATAAACAAAACGAAAAAAATACAAATTTTCTCCTCACAGGCGGATATGTCTGTGGGATCGAAACCATATATTACGCTAAAATACCTTTGCGGTTTTAGTAGACCTAGACAGTGGTTAGATTACGTGCCCGTAATTGCACCGGCAGTGTTCAAAAATCACGTACCGCACCCGAACCGTAATGGAAGTTATACATCGTTTCGATACGAGATCAAATATTGTTAAAAAAATTTACAGACGCGAGAGCACGTCGTCCAATTACATTCGGAAAAAAATCCTCGTTTGCGACACCGGAGTACTGAGGGCAAGTACATTCTTGCAGGAACCGTCGAGATTGCAGGAAATAAATTTGATGACCTCCTCATACAGGTGGAGGACGCGACCTCGCGCATCCTCGCTTCGACTCAACTCAACTCAACTCAACATCTCGACAAGTGTTTGCCTCGTTTGTTGGCCGTTGCTAACGTCTATCTAGTCGCCGTGGAAATGGATTAGCCGCAAGTCAAAGGTCATATTGCGTTTCTGTGATACCTTTGAACACGCGATGATATGACACATTCGATTCTAAAGAACGCAATCGTTATTCGATTTCATATATTTTATTATTACGAAAATTAATTCAATCACAAAAACTGCAATTATTAAATTCAATTCTGCAAAATAAATTTCCGAAGGTTTAATCCTAAAATTATCTCAAGATGATACAATAAGATTAAGTCACCTATCCAAATACTAGCCGAGTTATATATCGCTCATTTTTGATAATCATTAAAACCAGTACATTAAAGATAACAAGTTTTTTCCTTCTTGTCTAAAAAAAAGTGTCGAAAGCTGAACATTCACGGCATCGGATTCTTTTAACGGGACGCTTCCTTCAAAAACGGATCGCCGACGAGGCTGGCTCTTATCGATCTCACGGTGAATTCATTCCTAAGATGGATAATCGCGATCTCAGAGAGCACTATTGGTATATACATAAATTAGCCTAATAGACCATAAATAAGAGCGGGATGTACGGTGCGCACTGTGACAACACCTCGCCGGCCGCCGATCAATCACTCACCACCGATACGAACAATGCCGGCGTTTCTTTAATGTGTGTACACACGGGCGTGTTTTATATATAAAATGTATAAATAAGGTTTTTGTCTTCACATCCAGGGGAAAAGCCGAGAACTGGTTCCTCTTTCTACGGAGATTCAGCGTAGCCATTTCGGCGATACGGTTTACATACGTATGGAACACCTACATAACGAGCAATGCGTAATATAATACGTTTCTGAAACGAGGTCGTGGGATACCGCGAAAGCAATAATATATCGTGTCGATAAGCCTTTCGACGAACTCGTCTCTTTATTTTTGCTTTTTTTTTCATTTCGAATCGACATTTTAGAAATTGTATAGGTTTAGCACTTTTACCGAATCGACAATAGATTTATTCAAGCGTCTTCTCATCGACGTATGTAGGCTAAAGAGAATGTTTGTTTATTGTACAAAGAGATAGATTTTTGCACCGTTTTGTACTGTTGAGAAAATATTTAAATTTTCTTCGAATTGAAATATAACTGCATTAGCTTGAATGGTCTACACAAAGCACACTCTAAATCTAAGTCATCTTAAGTAAACAGAAATTTATGATAATAATGAATATTTAAACCATTGTTGAATTGTGCTTTCTCGAAATGATACTTCTTCAAGAACGACTCGGAATCTTTTTAGCACACTTACGAAAAATACATCATATCGTAAACTCTTTATCTCTTGACCCCGGAATGCCATAAGAGACCAACCATTAATGCGGCCGTCTTATCGCATGCAAAAGAAGTTCGCTAAGATTTATCTGACGGCAAACCTTCACCCCTGAACGTTGATGCTGTTTTGGTTGTCGGTTTTTATTGCCGCTTAACGGTAACACGGCCAAATAATACGCCGTGGGTAAAACTCAGATAAAGGGATTACATTACCGCTTCGAAATTCAGGTTCGACGAGTTGAAGAAACCGACGACATCCTTATGAAGCCATAATGCCCTCTGTGAACCATAAAAAGTGTCATGTACTAACACATGACGAGGGTGCGTTGTAAAAAATTGATTCACACACATTTGGTAAAAAAAACAGAATGGGGAAATTTTACACTAGTTTGCGATTTTGCCGCTAATTGTGCAATCCCAACAGAAAAAGTCGATTCGGGTTCGTTTTTTGTACACCCAAGATCATTATGGTTGAATGGGACGCCGTTCCTTCCTCTCTCAGATTAAATGGGACAAGTTGATGTGAAAAAAAAAATAAAATGAATATGCAGGTTAAAAAATCATTAACAGATAATAATCGCCGGTGTTTGTGTGTGTACCGTTGCGAGGTATGAAAGCGCTCTAAATTAAAATCGAAGCGAAGTTAGACGATATATAAAAAAAACTTGTAAATTAAAGTCGATCTAAAAATCTCTAGATAAGTGAGAAAAATGTATCAAACGAGATCATTATGCAAATCGTCGATACATAAACGTACATAAACCCGAGATACAGATAATATCGCTCCGAGAGTTAGTCAGATATTGGATGGATGGTTACATTGTCAGTGTGTGAAACTGGTTTTGTTTATTAACGCTTCATGTTTTCGAAATTTAATTAAAGTATGAAAAAAAAATTGACTGTAAATTCGACCAGATTTTCGTCGGATATGACACACCCATCTATGATTCAATTTGATGAGAATTCCTAACGACTATTTCATATTTGCGTATAACAGTTAATAATACTACCGAATTCCAACCGTTTCCTATAATAAGGGTTGCATCCAAGAGCTTTCGTGTGCACCTTGCGCTTTACCCCATAAAACCACACCTTCACCTTCCCAAATTAGAACACAATTTTTAATAAGGTGCACCGAAAGGTCTACCAAAATCACCTGCCATTCTTCCTCATTTTTTCAACGCAGCATGCAACTTTTCCAAAACTTATTGACAAAAAAAAACATTCAGATATACCGCACCGCCTAGCTCAGTTCATTCATTTCCACCGAAAAGTTATTGTTCGGCCACGAAACGGTCGTGACTCGAAAACAAACACATAATCGCTTGTAAATAACAAGACAAATGACCGACGTGTAATTTCCACTTAATTTCCGCTTAATTATTCTTCTACGGGCCACCGTTGACCGTAGGCCGCCGCCGAGAAAACCGGTAGTTATACTGATATAATTGGTTTGAATTAATAACCAGCTAAACGATGGCCGATTGTCAATTTATAAAATTAATTACGATTTTTTTGTTTTTCGCCCGACCCGCGCAGATAACAATAAAACCCGAGATTCGACACGTACTTATCTCGTGCGAGTCCACGTGACGGATAGACGTATCGCGAACGTAGGACGTATTTATGGCAGGAATATTTCGTTTGCAACGTGACGCCGTAAAATATCGTTGCGTTTCCATTGTACACACAGTTTGTACGCAATGCACAACAAAAAGTGGCCGTAAATAGAATCACGTACGCTTTATTTCATCATAGTCGAAGCTGCCTGCAAATAATCGGCTGGTTTATGGACGCAGCGTCCGAGTGGTATCTTTCATTCATCGAAGTCCGTGTGCTCATATGTACGTACAATAAATGAATTTCTCTGGAAGTTTTATTGTACAATGTTACACTAATTTATTTACGAGACCGTATAAGCGTTAATATACAGTTGTATATCCTTATCTAATACGCATTAAGAAAAACGAAACCGTGACCCGATCATTGCGTCGTATATAAAAGTCTACAGAGCTGTAATGCAATAAAATTAATATATTGATCCAAAACACTTTTTTTTATTCGGCGGTTTTTCACACACGAATACTGATGAATATTTTTGTCGCTTGCGCAATGGAATTGAAACTCGAATGATTCATGAGATTAAAAGAACAAATGATTTTATTGTTAAATTAATGCGAATTGAAAACAAAACTTTCAACATCATTATACGAAAATCATGTAAATTTATTAATACTCTTTTTTTTAAAGCGTGAAAACGAAATTTCGGCTAATCAACACGATAATTCAAAACAATGTAAGAAAACGAGCAATTTAATACATAATTCTCCATTCATACAAGAAGACTGTGGAGCAGCGATAAGATGCGCTTATTAGGAAGACGCGAAAACAATTACATTCGGAAACGATTTATCGCTGTTGTTGTACAAACGGAAAACTTTCTAGTTTTTGTACGAACAGCGTCCGCACATCCGCACGACGAGCGCGCATACAAAAAGCCGTTAAACAAATTGGCTCGCGCCATTCTTCCGTCCGAAAATCGAATCTACAAATCTTCCAGAATTCGTCCATTCCATTCGTCCGAAAAAAAATTAATTAACCGTTAAAACGCTCCTAAAACGGCAGTTCGGCGAACGAGATCGATCTGCCTCAGGGCACTGTCCAAAGCGGTCGTTTATGTCATTTTTTATGCACGCTCACATATATATTTAATCTTAGCAAATTTTATATATTAATATTGTAACAAAGTCGAAGAGCCGTCCGGACAGCGGCAGCGGGTTAATAAGCATGAAGACATAAAGATAAGCCGCGGCACATTGCCATTATTCGATTATGCAAAAACGATCAGGAGCAAAGAAAGAGTCGAAGCGCCACACTGTTTATCGAAAGAGGCTTTTAATGGATGCGCAATATATTTATCGACTTATTGTGACAACCTCCTTATAATATTATAAGAGTTATTTAAAAATGCAAAACCATTCGTTTCGAAAGCTCTACACTGCGACGATATGAAATAATCTGTGCAACATCTCGAGAATCTGAAGGTGTAAGATAACAGAATCAAAATAAATAAATTAACGTAAAATATTATGTATGCGTTAGTGGATATTTAAAAAAAATGGGTTTCTCCATCATGCATTTTGATTAGGCAATTTCTATACGTTCGAGCGCACAAATCACTAGCACTATTCCCATTTCAATTACAGGTGACGTTTTACGATTCAGCAATTTTATTATCAACATATCAAATCTCATAAATTCTCGCATGGGAAATCCATAACAGCGGACAGTGCATGCGCGTGATTACATTGTGCGAAACCTTACCGAGTATTCTATAATCTCGACAGCTTCGAAAGCGACGATTGTTAATCCTATCAACTTCACGATTCTGACATCAGCCTTATGACTCCTTTCACGGGACGTCCTTTCTCCATTGCTTGCGCGATTCTGAAAATATTTTCATTAGACGCGAACTAGCCATCGGGTGCGAGTCTCTGGATATGCAAAGGGCAATTCGCTTTATGGACGATGTCGAATAATCGCTTCCTCGATCCGATTTTTAGCTCCGCAATTACAAGAGCCATGTTTACGTACACTTACAGGCGGCCTTACAATACGACATACGACGACCGATCGACCGACGTCTATAATCTTTAATATGCAAATTTATTATACGCTCGAAACGAGAGCCCGCTAATAAAAGCCTTGTTTTATGTGCGCCGATATACTTTGTACATATAATATATTGTTTTCATTATTATTAGGCAGTAGAGGCGACGACGTGTATAATGTGAAATTTGCGGAAATGTAACGTTGATTATAGATTTTTCGACGCTTACGATCGTCCGTTATGAATAAAAAAACACTTCACCAGCGTGAAACATTGGAAACACTTCATGGCATAAAAAGAAAATATAGTTATAAAACTTATATCGGTCAACTTTGTTATTGGAAAAAAAACCTAATTGCTTACTCGAAAGTTGCATAGGCATGTCGGATAATGCAATCGCGATACAAATTTTAATGCGTGACGCGTCCATCATCCACGATTTACAACATCTAACGTCTTCATAACATTGCAGTGAATTATAGCTTCCGCGTTAAACTGACCGAACAAAACAATCGTTAAATCCTTTCCTCGGATCACTCCAACGGCAACAGCGACTGGATTAATTAACAAACGTCACAGGGCGAAAACAGTCGAAAGCGCGCACTCGCGATGTTTTCCAAAAGATAAGTCGACAGACGCGGAAAAATACAACCGATTCGAGTATCTCGCATTATAATAACCACCGCCCATATATTATGAGTGAAGATAATACGCGAATAATAAGCGACGAGTTTCGTTACATCGAGTGGCCACTGGTAATATTCCCACGATTGTTTTAGTCTTCCTCTTGAGATCGACCGACCGTTCACGAAAAGCCCCGGCCGAAACGAAATGAAATATATACATAATCAAAGATGATAATAACATTAATAAAGAGGCGAATAAAACGCGCTCTGTCCGGGTTCGGTAAAAGTGCGATTTCATTGTGTTCGGTGAAGCTTTAATTAATTCGTCGACCATTGTTCCCGGCGGCGGACTGCGATACCGATTATGCACCGTCCGGGTAAAAGTAAAAATTTTCAACGGCGATGTTGATTAATTGACGGGCTAATAAACAAGAGGTGTTATCTTTCAGACGAATCGTGCATACACGCGTACATACAAAATCCTCTTGATGCGCACACGTTTATTATGCATATTATACGGAAAATTTAGACGTGACGTGAGAACGGCTTAGAAATGTTTTTATTATCGCGTTATTTAATAATTTATCGGTTGAATGTACGCAATTTTTCGGACGTTGCACACCAGTGAAACTCGGAAACAATATTTAAAAAAAAAAGTATTTGATATTTCACACTAACTTTGTACATATTAATTTTCACATAGTGAAAATTTAATGATGAACTTCATCTTAGCCACCGCGGTATCGCGGAATTTGTATTTTGCAAACAGAATTAGCCTTTCGGGTCACAGCGTGTATTAACCGCGGATAAGCTAAACACGTGAAGACTCTATCATCATCATTTCCCTGGCGGGCCGTGGAGAACGTGGCCCTTAAGAAAACAACCATTACGCGAGATGAGGATGATTAATGGCGAACAGTAGTAGTGTAGTGGCCTGTGGTCTCGAGCACCGCTAATCTCGCAAGCCGGCGAGACAATCCCGTGCGCATTTTTGACTTTAATTAAAACCGAAACAAGATGGATTCGAAACCGGGGTTGATGACGGATACGAGTTTCACTCGCTCGACAATTGCTCGCTAACGAAGTTCGCCGATCCGACGGATTTCAGTGATGAAAACGAAACTAATGTACACTCGCCGATCGTTCCCATGATGCTTACACACGTTTTTATTGTATTCAAACGAAGAAGATCGACAACGAAAGTGCTCGATATTTATTATGTTTCTCGCCGCTGAGTTTTCCATTGTATTGCAGTTGACGACGGGGCCAAAGAACTGCATTTCACATATTGGTCTCATG
Organism: Hydropsyche betteni; assembly: GCA_028571205.2. NCBI lineage: Eukaryota > Metazoa > Arthropoda > Insecta > Trichoptera > Hydropsychidae > Hydropsyche > Hydropsyche betteni. The sequence goes on from JAOXNN020000004.1 coordinate 6,546,449, forward strand.
ACGATGGGGGCGATGATCTACTGTATGAGATCTTCTCGCCGTTTTCAATATCGATTGTGTAAAATGTTCAATAAACTCTGATCGAAGTTCACACATAATAGTTGCGTTCGAATTCATCCATCCTTTCTATTCTCGACTTTTCCTATATCAATTATAGACGCTCGCTTCGGAATGTGACGATTCATGTCACGAAATTGTAAAATGCGCCCAGTTTTCAATATGGTTCAGAACTCTGATTTGTATGCTTGGCGTGATGCCTTACACAGATCAAATTTTATTGATTTTCTTCCTTTTGCAACAAATAGAAACATTATAAATCATCACATCGCGTTGGACGTCTACAAAAAGCGGACGAGCGCTGTATTTAGTAGTCTCATCAGAAGCGAAAGCGATCATCTTGTAACAAGTGGTAATAAAAACCGCTCCGGTACACCACAAGAAATTCACATTGTTCTTGATGAGGTCTGGATCTGTTTTGCCACGAGATCACCTCGTCGGACACCCGACGAGAGTCATCGACACCTACGAGTTTCTATTCTGCAAAATCACCATCGTTGAAGACGAAGGCCGCAATCTTTTGCCGCAAACGAGAATACGATTAAATCATTAAAAAGTACAACAGTACAAAAAGCGCTATAACAATCATTGAAACATTTTCAATGAAAAGAATTGAGTATTTATGTATCTACGTTTTCGTCGAAAAAACCATGAATAAATATGTACAATTCGTGACGAAAGAAATTACGCTGCTAAGTAGTCTCCGGTGTCCAACTATCAAATTAATGAATCCATCCGATCGAGTCAATTAAAAAAGCTTTTATCCAATCGAACGCTCGTTGCAAAGTCTTCTTTGGTTTTAATGCTGCGGCAAATATGCTTACGTAGTATTCGTTTGATTGATGCGTTCGTTACGATCTATTAATTTTTAATATTCGACGCTCGTCAAACAGGAGTACCGGCTACTTATAGTCGTATATATTTTTATATGTATTATAGTATTTTTTTCACGATTGCTTCTGTCGAATCACATTGGCTTTTTTATTTTTGACGAATCGAACGTGAAGAGTTGTTATTTGTTCTATGCGTATCGATTGCAAAAAAAATTACACTTTCCAATTTCGTCGGAACCATTATTTTATCATTATTTATAATTATATTTAGACACGTCGCTTATTGAAGTCGTTTTGAGACGATTTGATTTAATTAGAAACGTGTTAAGTGAATTCATGAAAGTATAACTTTAAAAAACAAATTCGACAACGTGAAAAGTCACGAAAATATTCAATTGCATTCAATGAAAGCGAAATAGTTTTACACGCACAAAATAATCACAATATTTACATACAAAAATACAATACGGCCGTAAAAACATCACGATACAATAAATCATAGCATCAATTAAGAACCGGGCTGGGGGAAAAAGTGCAAGTGCTGGCCATATTTTTCCACAGCTTCTCGATCTAGAGAGTGTGTGAAGAGAGTAAAAGCAAGTCGCACAGAAAAACTTGCTCGCCCATTGAATTCAACGACGACGAGCACACTCCACTTCTAATTGCCCCGGCCATTTTGTGCAAGAAACTCGTATAATTGATACAGAACGGCGGCGGCTGAGACTCGGCGAACGAACCGCTACGAAAACGAAACCCATTGTCTATTGTCTGAGTAATATAATAATATAATATAAAAATGGTAATAGCGAAATGAAGAAGAAAACGAATACAAGAGAGGCTGTTTACCCCCCCCCCCCCCTCAGTTTTTATACAACCGCCGATTACGTTTGTTACGTTCACTCTGACGAATCGCTTAACTAATTTCGATAATTAATTAATTGACGAATAATTTAATTCGAACCCCTGTCGGTTACGCGGTTCGTTGCCTCGGTAAACATTTCACCGGCGGTTTAACGCTTCGATATTTGTGGAATCGCCCCTCGGTGTAATGGTGACCATTGTGCGTGAAAAATCATGAAACCATATAGCGCGAAGTCGACAAATGTTAACAACAGATTTTCCAGTGTGTTGTGCTCGACGTACCGTTTAATGTGCTCAATCTGTAAGCTCGTCTATCAACAACTACATAGTGATTGTTATCAATCAATTAAGCTAATGTGTTAATAGAAAATGATTGGTTATAACTTTGTTTTGTTTCATCAATCAGTTTAAAATGTTGCAATATGTGTATTGACATTTTGATAAAAAATCAATTCATCGTATCTTTAATTAGTTATTTTTAATTTATTTTTTGACATAACCAATTTCCGCTAGTATGCAGTTGATGTATAAGCAAAAATACTTCTGATTTAAAATAAATTTATACAAAAAGACACATTGTATCTAGAAAATTAATTAATAATTACCAATATAATATGTTTGTTTCTCAAGTTAATGATTTATTTGTGCAATTAATATTAAACGAAATTTCGAAATTTCAATAGTGTTTCGTACAATTAGTGCATTTTTTCAAAAATATTATATATGAGATGAAGAACTTTATCAATGAAAGTTTTAATAAGGTATCATAAACATGATAATTATGATAACGTCACGATAAAAAATAAACATATGAAAGCTTATTACATTCGGTATAATATAACCTTGAAATATTTCTATTAGGTATACATGACATAAGCAAATCAAAGAGCGAAATTTAATAATACAACACCTTATTGTGGTATCGAAAACATACCGAGTAAATTAAAGTTCGTTTATATTCTACCGCCCTTTTATAATTCACGGAAATGAATAAAATGCACGTGAAAAATTCCCACAACGATCATCCATTAAAACCGTCCCTTTTAACCTCGATTCCATTTACGATGGAAGGGTCGATTGCGATGGACACACTCATGTTTACGTTTTCCGGTCGAGTCGTTTTCACTCGCCAAGACGACAAGTGTTATTTACAAGAAGTCGCAGGTGAATTCTTACCCTTAACACGAAACACGTAACGGAAAACAGGTGCGCGATAAAGACGCTCAGGTTTAACGGTCATTCTGCACCAACACATCCGTAACCGAAAAAAGGAAACAAAGAAAAAACAATGGACTCACATCGTCTTCTGCAACATACGAATACACCTCCAACTTGTCGATCCTGATGGTCCCTTGGAACGGATAGCAAAGAGCACCCCTGGGAACCGAAGCCGTGGTCCAAACGCTGGCCGTCAGCTCGGGAGGTCCCCTGGTCCTCGAGCACACCCCAGGAGTGACGACCAGGGCGAACTCTTGAGGGATCAACACCAACGTCTCCATCTTGGGCTGAGACCGATCTTCGAAATTGGCCAACAGACTATGATGGCGTCTGTGATACGAGTCGACTGACATCAAATTTTTTCTCAGTTCAATATTTTTATCAAAGGTCCCGTCGAACGCGCCCGAATTAGGCATCAATTAAAATTATTGCGCGCTGACAGCGGAGCTCGTTAACGCCGAATCCGAATCAGGTTTCATGCTCGTCTTTTTGCGGCCGCCACCAATTATAAATCGAAAATTGTCACCGGAACACACACACACAACGAATCCACACTCCGCTATCGGAAAGCGTCCGCGGACAACGAACGAGAGAAGTGTACAGCGGTGATGTTATGGTGCGTGCTGGCGAGAGCGGTCGCTGGAGAGAGCTTGAGGCAGCAGTGGCTGCTTGTCGGCTACTGAGGAGGCGCTCGCCGGCTCCTTAACATTGACCTTCGGGCGGGCGCAGGCCCCGCGGCCCCCGCCCCCGCCGCCTCCGCCCTCTGCCGGGGCCCCGCCCCACCTGCCCCGAGAGGGTTACCTGCGTTGAGGTTACCTGTACGAGTTACGTTGTACGTGCGTTGCGCAACTGTTATGTTGGTTCGCGTGTGGGTTAATATTATATTATACTAGTATATAGGCCCGATGCTAATAACATCGGGTGTGGATTGATAACAATACCTAATAAAATTAAAATTAAAATTATTTTATAACCGTGCTCTTGCGAAATGTCTCCAGAATATAAGATTATAGCCGTTATTTTAATGGGCATACAGGCTAAATTAGAATGGCAAAGCCAGTTGTAACGTCGACTGCCCAATGCTTGTACTCGATTTGAATATTTAATATTTAATTAATAAAAACAGTCACAATTACGACATATAGGCAAAACCAGAGGCAGTGGGTAATGAGCATCATATTATATAGACGTTAACTGTAAACGCATAAATACCAAGTCGCGAGCGTCATTCGTACGAACGAACGAACAGACAGACACACAGATATCCGTGATTATATATAGGAGATTGTATTATATTGTTTTGGAAATGTGGTGAATTTCGATTTTTTTTAATGATAATAACGGGCGATTCCTGTGGTGGAATTTTCATATTTTTTAAATATGTGCTCTCTTATAGATTTGATCGTTAGTGATGTGCAAAATTTGGACGTCGAATGTATCAATCAAAATTAGTAACCGGAAACGCCATTTCCTGCAGTTGACGTTACGAATGCAAAAGATGATGGTAACACCATTGTTTGTGTTGATGAAAAATTCTTTCTATTTTATTTATATAACAAAGCTTAAAACATTCAAAAGTATTCGTAGATTATTTTAAATTGCATTTAGATAATGTCGATTTTAAAAAATATTAACAAAAAGTAATAGTTTCATGAAATATTAAAATAAATCACGCAATGGGCAAATCTCGGGAACTTTATTATAAATCCATAAAGTTTCCTTTCACAAATTAAAAACATTTCGACGTATTGTTTACAGATACAAAAACTGTTTCTTAGATAAATCGACAATCTATTACAAATACGAAAGATTTAGTAATAGACGAGATGGACTTCGCATCAATTACACAAACGCGGAAAAATATCAATCAACGTCTATCACCGATTGCGAAAAAATTGCAAATGCAATAAATTACAAAACACCTATGTCACTATCGACGCACAACAAAGGTTGCGTAGGAGAGAATTGCACCTCGTCAACCACGTGTTGCCATGCTTCTTGTGCACGCAACACCACTTGACTTCTTCGTTGGCAGTCAATGTCGGAGCACGCCGACGGAGCCTTGAACGTGTGTTTTCGCAATGAACTCGATAGAATGCCTGAATAATTATATGAGAAATATTAAAATTCCATTGCCTAAACGCAAATTTATTATTGATCTCAATATCAGTCAATAGTCGCGGAGAGAAAATTCAAAATTTCGAAACGCCCATAAAAAATAATATTTCATAATAATTTCAGATTACAGATCATTATCGATACAAAGATTAAACTAACAATTTTTATATCAAAATCAAAAATCAAAAACAAATATCAATTGCATATTTCGACAGTTGAAAATTAAATATTTAAACGAATGGGCAATAATCATTTTTTAAATTCATTCACTTTTTGATGGATATCATATTTTAATCGATATCAAAAGAAAATAATTCCGTCATCCAATGTTGCTTGCCATCGTCGGCATTGTTCAACACTGCGGCAGGTGAATTTGCCCCCACTATTGTACAACACCTGTCCGTAGTAAGTAGAGGGGCGGGCACAACTTGCACCAATGAAAGAGTCCAAACACGCCCAATAAAGCGTCTACGACCAATCGCAAGCCTCTACGTTTACATTCACAATATTTACATTACAAGCACGTTGGTAAACAAAGGTATTTTCGTTTCGATATTGTGCAAAATCAATCGTAGCGAATTAGTTTATCAGTTTGCTTTTGTCAAATTATTTCGATATAGAAATTTTGACAGATTATTTTCGGAAAAATTCCAATCTATTGGATGTTTCAATTGAAAGATTAATTTAAAAAAAAATTAAGCACGTGCTAAAAATAAAAATATTTTTTAAATTTGGATTCAGATGGATAAGTATGATTTGAATTATTCGAATTCTATTCGAATGCTTTAGAACTTGATATTCTAATCAGATAAATATTTATCATAAACGTCATCTTGTCAACTGACCAATTATCAAGAAATAAAATAACCGTGATATAAAAATCATACATGTAAGTATATATTATATAAGTTATTTCATGTGATGAAAATTATATCAATGAATTGCATTATTTTTATAGATTACGTTTTCGTATGTTTGTACATATTCGTTTAAATAAAATAATTTTTCATTAATAAATTTCCTATCCATTTTCGATAGATATTTCATAATATATTTATTCATCTATACTTGCTAAGTATAGAAACTACAAGTGATATTTAAAGTTCAATGCACAAGTAATCAATCACAAATTTAATTGCGTCTTCCAAATTACGGTGTTGCGTGTTGAAAAGCATTGATCTATTTAAAAAAAACTAGTACACATAGTTCTATAATAACAGCTTTCAGTTCATAATTTTCTCTTTACGTTTTGCATTTTTCGCGTATAAAACTGTAATTCAAATGTATTAAGCAGTTATAGAGAATCATAAAAGTTTTTCAATTAGTTTATCTTACAATTAACGAGAATAATCAAAATTTAATATTATAACAAAACTAATTTCCAATTTCAAAAGGCTCCCGTAATGACTCGATACGATGAAGCGATGTAATCATTTGACTAGAACTACTTTCGTATAGTATTCATCGGCCGTATCCTAGTCTCGGATCGTGATGGTAAGACATTTAATAGATATATCGACAAGATAAGGTCATGTACAAATATTTAAATAAAGAAGCCGGAGGATGCACAGAAGTTGGACCCCTGCAGTTTGACGAGAGCTCCGACCTCCGTGATGACGTTTAATTTTCTTTTTGTTGATTAACAGTTCAAGTATTTCACACTCCATAAAAAAAAGATTCATGACTTCGGCCTACAACAGTTTTGAACAAATATCGATAGTATTTATTATTAAAATCAGTTCTTTATAAATTCAAAAAATATTATTTAAAATAACTATAAATATTTAAAAAAAAAAAAACATAGGTAATGAAATATTACTACCGAGATTGTTCTATATTGATATAACTAAATGTAAAAATAATTCAAATATTTATAATTGGCACTTTCGTACCAAGTTAATTCAATAAAATGTTCACGCTCCAATATGTTAAAAAATGTAATTACAATCTATAAATTTCGTCACGGATCGGGAAATTATCAAGTAACGTAAAATGTAAATAACACCTTGAGTTCAATATTTCATAGACGAATAATATTTTATTATCCGTTAATAACACGCATGTGATTCAAAGGCAACTTCTAATTGATTTCTTATCGATTCGGATGTTCGTTCACTGAGCATAATTAAAATTGTATAGATTTTTATCTGAAGCAAGATTAATTGACGTTCGCTTGAATGATGCTCGTGAAGCGAGCCGACTTTCGTTTTCGTATTTATATAGAACGAACGTGATTGAATTTTAAAACACCGATTTTATTTTACGTTTTTTTATATAAATTATGAGCCTTTTCATATTATGTATCCATCAAAATTCCTAATTATCCTTGTCGTGGGGGCATCACGCTACAAGTCCTTTTCGAAAACAAAAAACACCCGGTTGCATTCCATACATCAATACATCTCTATGTATATGTAAAAGACAAAGGATTCACCATGATAACATTATACATGAGTATTTTTTTGTTGCACTATTGGGTATATGTCACGCAATATCCTCGTTTCGTGTGTGTAATATACGCGTTACAATATAATATATGGGAAAAGACGAGCGCACAACCATAAAAACATGGGAAAAATCTCGAACAGATCACTCTCACCTTCATTTCTAATAATGGAACACGATGTATACATAACGTCAATGACCATTTATTAATTTTCTCAGCGGATTATAGATTATTTCACATATACAACGATTAATCCTTTCACTCATCAGACAATCGATTAGACAACACGCATCAAATAATGGCTAGAATTAAAAATTTAACGTCGTTTCACCGAAGCAAAGTTATTATTTGAAAAAAAAAATCCTACCTGCAGCAAACGATCATTTGATTGTTGTGGGAACTCTCATAGTGTCCTTTTGCCTATTTCTTGACTCACTTTAATGGTGATGTCCATCAAATTAGGTGTCCAATTTCGACCTGAAACAATATCAAAAGGATCCACATAAACACCATTAAATTAACGATTTTTTAATGACGGAGACATTTCTATCCAATAGCCCATATATAATACTTAAAATTAAGTCAATACGAACTTATGAACATCGTTTAAATTGATTGACATTACAATAATTGTGTACGGAACATGTTATTCTAAAAAATAAGCGTCACAACAAATTAACCACGATCTAAAGACCGACGATCCATAACTATTCATATATACATTTTTTCCACTCACGATTCATTAAATTTTGCGTTTATCCGATAATAAAAAATCAATCGGCCGGAAAACGACTCGAAAAGCTCGTCGTGCGTCAAAAGCTTCTCCACGCACAAAGAGGATTTGCGTCAAATTATATTATACCTAGCTCCGATTCCATATGGTTCCAAAGACGAATTAAGAAATTCCAATTGAGACGAGATGAGGACGCCTTAAAATAAAAGTCGCCCGTCCGTAATCTGACAGGTTTTTTATTTGATACATTAGCCGCGAAGAACGATAAGTCCGCGTGATGCGACATCTCAAACGCAACTTGAAATATTCATTTGGACCGCATGTCCTCGAGATAAATCTTCATTTTAAAGTACAAAATATTCCAATTATTCGTAAAATGAAAAGCTTAATTTTAAGCCGAAACATCCATCATTCCAATGGAGTCCACATGCGTATTGTGTTGATTTTTTTCAACGTAGCCTTGTCAAATCGAACAAGATGGTTTTGATGAAAGTATTGTACAAAAACCACTTTATGAAATATCCTTTAGACAAATCCGATGTAGCACGCAAAGGACTTACAGTGTCACCTCTGTGAGCTGGGCTGACAGCCGCATTAGCCGCGCGATTAACATCAAAAGCACAAAAGCGATCCAGCGAACATTAACGTCATATACCACTCCGTATTTTCCTGTAAAATATTTTCAAAACGAAAAAAGTAAAAAAAAAAAACACATACAAATAATTGCGAATGGTTAAAGATTGATATTATAATCTTCGATGACCGTAAACAAACATCACACACTCTATATAATATAAACGATAATGACGACCGATTATTTCACTATCTTATAAATCTTCGACTTTCATCTTGACCGCAATCGATCGTAAAACGGTTCTGGTGACACTTGTCGTTTTAATCTATCATCTCAACACGTTCTCGGAACTCCACATATACATATTTAAAACAAGGCCCTCCAAAAAATAATATCGAATATCCTGAGGACACATATCTTCAATTCAGTTTTTTTCATACTCATTTTCCATACCAGTTAGATCTTATATCTAAATGGCAACCCTATTATGCAATATATAAAACGTTCTAATCACGTCACGATCAATTCGTCATATTTCGTCCGCATAACGGTTAACACACACGAACCGTTCCTGACAAATGAATTATTACATTGTGCATGCGGTGTTCGACAAAACGACACTGCCTCGAATTCGTGCACATGATCTCGATATGATGGAAATTCGTTTGACATAACTCACGTAAAAAAATCCCAGTCCGAAACACCCACGAGCCAATTCAGAGCAAACGTATTTATGAATGACTGAGTACTCTATGATTATATTCGTCACGCGCATATCGATTAACCTACGCGTTTATAAAACTTGTATGCGCTCGTTTTACGCATTACGAAAAAAAAAATGATATGTGGTCGACAGTCAGCTTTGTGATAAATAACAGTTCAATGTATTTTTCGAATATCTGAAAAAAGTGCGATCGAAATTCACTACACGCATGATGTTATGTGCACTGACGTGTGTCTAATTTGAATATTTTGAAGGTGATTGCCTTTTTGCTGAAATTAACGTATTTTTTTGACAGTTTTGCACATTGTGTATGTAGCGCTTCAAGACACGCACTCGACATTACCGCTTTAATACGTTGTTCTGTTGAATATGCATTTCAGTAAACGTAATAAAATTATACGTCATTTGAAGACGTGTACACTCAATTCTCAATTCACTGAAGATATTTTCCTTCGATTTAAGGCATCGATACCACTCAAAATTTTCATCATTACACTAAGTATCATTACTTTGGTATTTCGATAATAATCTGAAGTTTTTCAACAAAGAAAAATTTCTGAAAAATCAAATTTCTTGTATTTTCACATATTTCAAATGTAATGTTCCCATTCTCAAATCTATACTACACAAACTCGCATAATCATAATTTAAATATATAATTTTCTATTGATACTTTTTATAATATGAAAACGAATCGACTGCACAAAGCACCCCGCAATCTATTACATAAGACGGACCCAAGAAATCTAAATGTAACACGCAGAATGATTTACATGCGCAAAAATGCAAATCGGAACCGATCGACCACAGAGAGCGGTTGAATTCGAAACATCATCATTGCAAGAACTTCGACCACAAGAATTTTCCGACGGCCATCAGCGACGCGCAGTTGGAACGGGAACGCGTGGGTCGCGTTTCTTACATTATAATATTTTATTCCACGTAACAATATTAATATTCAGCCGGAGTGAATTTACATAATTCGGCCGGTACGCTACCCATCTTACGCCCTGGCTCTCTCGCTTTTTCTGTCTTCGTCCGGGAATTTAGTATCTCCCTCGAGTAATCGATTATCTTGATGGGTCGTAATAACCGGCCGCGTGTGTTTACTTCTAAATCTCCAATTTGTAGTGGCCACTTATCGGCCGAATCACGCCAGAAGCCTGCGAGTCCTGCGAGACGGCCTTCCCCGCTGATTTACGACCTCTACAAGGAACGTGCTTTTCGTGTTTCATTGTTGTTTTTGAAAATTCGAACCGGGAAAATCGGTGGATATGCGAAGCGTCGAAAACTTGATAAGTGGAATATTCGAATTGGTGAGTTGTTCGTCCGTGTTAATTGTATCTAATTACAACAATTTCATAAACAAACGGACACATTTTGTAGTACTGAATACGATTTAACATAAGACCACTAAAACAATGAATTTTTCAATACGTAAGAGCGTCGTTATTTTAAATTATACGCCATTGTCGCATTTAAGAAACGATTCCCACATATAATTTTGTAAAATGAAAACGAAAAAAATCGGTAAAAACGATCTCACGACAATACTAGAACTGTATCTGCATCGAAAAGAAAAGAAAACAAAAATTTCCCGTAAAAACGGACGGATGTCGACTATTGCGGTCGTCGGGAGACGAACGATTAATTTTAAAAACAATATAATGACATATTGTTTTATCGCTTAAACACATAATATCAAACCGAAATGTTATTGCTTCTGTGGATTTTTTTCGCCGGCCGTTGCGGCTAGACATTTTCTCACAGACCCTTCTTCATTTTGTTATGTCATACACATACGTTCGGGCCTTTTAAAAATCTCGGCGATGCTATTATGTGCACGTCGAAGAAAATTGGATTCGTTGAAAAATCACGACTTTGCGCCACATTCTCGAAACGGTAGAAGCTTCCATGTTACGCACGCGAGACGGACACGAACGTGAATTTTTGCATAGGCAAAAAATTCATATGTTTTATGCGGTCGGAAAATTAGATGATCGAAATTGTTCTGCATAATGAATAAAAAATACTTTGGTTCACAGCAAAAATGACTTATAAAGCGGGATTCATTTTATATATTCAAAAACGCGTTTAAAATTTCATTTGTTTTAACTGCGTCGTATATTTTAATTCAATTTTTACTAAAGTATTGTTATGAATTTGGAAATACTACAATGTTAATTAAGCAAAATGAAATTCCTACTATAAAAAGAAATAAAGATGATGTTTATTATTATACAAAACAAACATTTCCCAATTTACTGGGATTAAGATTCGATTTTCATATTCAAACAATTCCAATACACAAAAGTTATTCTATTACATACCTATTCATTCCACTACAAACATTTAAATCAATTAAATGCATATAATAATGATCAATGATATAAAAAACATCGATTTTCGATCAAAACGACACCTAAGATCGTCACAGAAACATAATGACGGTGTGAAAGCGGCGACATCGTCAACAGGCATCATTGACGTGCTTTACGCTTCATGGTACGATACTCATCCGTGGACGTGCGATCTGGTCTCGTGTTACCAAATATTGTAAGTCAACACCGCATCTTCTCGTGCCCGACTTGACCGACAGCTGTTGCACGATACATTCCACATATCTCCGCCATTGTTAACCCCTAATGGCGGGTGGATTCGGCGATCCAGAAGAGCGATAACCGTCCGTGATTCAACGGTAGCTCTTCCCGGGGGGAGATATTTGATATTTCAATCGATACAGGTGCAGGGATTCATTGTTGCGTTTTGATTTTCGTAGATCGAATCGGAGTTGATCAATATTTTCCGTTGTGTTTACTTTAGAGTTAATGCATGTCCATTCGAAGGGTTGTTTGTCGGAATCGATCAGATTGTTGGATGTCAATCGAAGCTTTTCGAAAAAGCTCATATTGATTTTGTGATTGTAAATGAGAAAGGGTTTTCTTTGGTTACAAATATTTTCAGAAGTATCAGACATAAACCATCACATTATTGATCAGTATAATCTTATATGGAATCAATACAATTATTTCGCTTTAATGACTTCAGAAAAAAATTACATTTAATTTTTAAAATATAATATTTTTTTCATTGTTCAAGTAAGAAAATTTTTTTTTAACAAATCTGATACACTCTTTTTTATTATACTTTGCGGATGACGTGCGCATCTTGTCTTGTAATAAAATCGTTTTTGTGAAATGGTAATGTTCGTTTACAAAGACGCTCAAACTGTTTTGAATAGAACAAAATTCAATCTAAAAATAAAATGCGTAATTAAATTCATTACAATTTATTCTAATCAAGAACTCTGATATAAAAACAAATGTATTGGATTTAAAAAAAAATCAAAAAAAAACCAACACACAATCGATAAAACCGTTTCAAAACGAAAAACTACAATTAAAATTTTATATATAATTCCATCTACGATCATAGACCAATTTTCCGGCTGATTTTGAGAAGCTCAGTTCACAATGTATGTAACACGATCTTATGCCGAAGATACGTATCGACTGTGCGGCAATGCCAATCACCGCAGACCGCACGGCTGGCTTGCCACCGGTTTTCAGTTACCACCGGCAACCTTCGTCATCGCGAATGCTCCAAATTCGACGATCACCGAGTTCAAGGTCAGATTTTTGAATTCGCAAGAAGTGTCCGCAATAGATGGATTCATGGTGAGCCGAGTTTGTTTGTATGTGAAGCATTGACGGATGAATTCGAAAAATTGTCGTTGAACATGAAAACTAGATGAGATTGACAATGTTCGTTTTTATATCAAAATATCTGTGTGACGATGCGGATGCCGATATTAGATACATTTTATTTATTCGAAATACGAAATCTTTTAATAAAGCGATTTTTTAATTAAAAAAAATGTATGAAACTACATTTTTATCGGGACCACAGCATTATTCCATATTAACTGATTTTTCACATAAAGCTTTTTTATATTAAACGGTTTCCATTATATTTAAAAAGTTAACACGCTATACATCCAAATTAAACTCATCCCACCAAAACCACACAAGTTCACCAATCGAAATAAAAACGTTCATCTCTTATCGGACACGAAGAATGCAGCAATTACCCCTACATACCCTCCGAAATCCAGTGGCTCGTGATTGCGCCCGCGGGCCCCAATTTCGGCGGGGGCAGCTGAGGGGCCCATTATAATATCCTTTCGAGGTATTTGAAATTCAAATTCGGTCTCGTCCTCTACCAACTCCGGTAGCCGGTCGTCTGTCGTCCAAGGCTACCCTCAGGGTGTGCTGGTCTCCGAAGCGGGCACGCTATGCTCTTGAGACTCGTCTGCACTTTGTGTGTGTTAAATTGTAGTCTTGATTGGATACGAAATTTAGATGAAAAGAACAGCGATCCCAACTTCGATATTATAACGAAAAGTTGTGTTCGAAAACAAAAATTTAATTATTTTCAATTAAAATTTAAAACATCGAATTCATAATGAAAATATTCAAAAATCATAAAAATATTTCCCATAGAATTTTCATTCAATAAGCACTTTATATATATACACACATTCATTTAAGAATCATCACATCGATAAATCTCGCTTTCGTTTCCGTTTATTTTCGATTATAGTCCACCGGCGTGTTCAACATTATCGAACCGATGTCAATCATTTGACGAGCGACCGTAATAACAGTGGCCGCTCTTTTTTATCCTCTCCGGCTCGATACGACCATGTTAATGTTTGTTATTGTCGTGCAAGACGGACGTACGAGCGGCAATCAGTAGCAGCATCTATTGTATAAAAATAGAAGCCGTATAATGAAAATGGAAATAAAATAAACACAAAATTATAATCGACGAAGCGCCCGAGGTCCGCTTTTGTCGTTATGGATGCTGGGCTTTTAATGTGAGTATACGATAGTTCATTAAAAGTAGTTAGAAATAAATCAAATTGAATATTATTTTTATTGTTAAATTTTTATTGTTAAACCACACAAGATTTCTTTTTAATAGATGATTATGTCAGTGTTGTACTAGTTGCGATTTTACAATGAAAAAAATAGAAAAAATCAATTCCAAAAAATCAATCGGATTTCCTAGTCTTGTAAGCTTGAAGCACCTTTGTTTAATTATACGCCAATGCCATTGTCGGAGTGATCGTCGAAGGATTCGGCGGCGGCGAGACGGCGCGTCCTTATGGAATCCCAGTTTGTTGTAGTTGTTGTGGATGAGAAGGAGGTGGATCTTTTGTGTCTACCGACTGACGATACAAATTCAATATTAACAATCGGCTCCTGAGAATATCGAGCCCTTTATATACAGGAGATTCATCGAAATCGAGTCAACTTTAAAATCGAACAAATATATATACTTAATATTTAATATTTTTTTTAATCTGTTAACATTCAACGTATTAGTCAAATGTATAATGCGATATTTTCAATTTAAATCATAAAATAAATATCAATACATTTTCTAATTAGGATTTTCTTCAAAAAAAAATGCATACTTTCTAAGTTCAAAATTTTCATAAATTTGTGAGAAAATACCTTTGATACACGCTGTATATGAAGTGACCGTAGTCGGTCAGATTGATCTATCACGAATTGTATTCGTGGATTCTAATTGATTAGATTAGGACATAAGCGATTCCATCACGGAACGAAAACCCTTGAACGTCTCGAATAGAATGTATAATTATCGATTCAAATCAATTTTTTATACCAAATCACCGGTTTCGAATCCCGAACGAAGGGAATGTTTGTCTGAATCATAGAATAATATTATATGCTAGTGTGGTCATATAACATGATTTAAATTTTACGAATCCCTAATTACGGCTATTGATATTAAGAAAATTGATGTTAAAATCGGATAGATATTGTGCCCACTTGATATGCAGAAATTTTTAGGGAAAACAGCGTAAATTAGCAGTTGAATCTTCGACTAGACGTTTTTATTATGCTTGATTGATTATCATTTTGAGACATTAAATTTCATTGTTTTTCCTGTTTTTCGCACGAACAGTGAAATATGAAATAATAATGCTGCAAAAAAAAAACACATTCACATAACTTTTTCGCGATGTTCAAACATAAAAATACGTATTCAGATAACTTTTTTCGACAAGATTAAACGCTTATTCAATTTCTATACATCCATTCAAACGAACCTGAACGCGATTGAACAATCATAAAATCCATTGACGTAACAAAAACGCAGTAGCGGCCGTGAGAGAAAATGGCGCATCTACATTTCTAACGAGTGAAATTTACGAGTGCAAAGTTGAAGAGACTGAAACAATCGTTCGAGAGGGAACTAAAAAAAATCACACACAAACGCATATACGAAAGTGAAATTACATTATATCGAACAAGCAATGTTCACGTATTATCGTACAAAAAAATAGGATAATTTTAACCCTACATTGAACGCATATTTTTCATTTTATCTAAAAGTTAGATTCGATTTGACTGATATGATAAATTATCGATTGAATCTATCAATATTTCTTTATATGCTTAAAATATACTTAAATTTTTGATTGCATCAAAAGAATCCATTGAAGTGAATTTTCCATGTTGATCAATTGCTATATTTGATAAATCGACAATATAAAAATCACGAAAATTGAACACATGAAGCATATATTCAATATCTATATTGTAAGGCGAAAACAGAACTCAATCCAGCAAGGGGTTAACGAAAAAACAAGAGTTGGCCGGCTTCTTTTGGAGTGTCTCCGGTCTCGAGATGCCGCCCCCCGGTCCGGCGTTCCCACATTTCTCTTTCGGTGCCCCCGTCGAACAATGCCCGGCGAAATTTATTATTGCGGCGAGCATTTGAATAAAGACCCAATTTAGTTTTTTGCTTCAATTTATTCCGTTTTAGGCATCGCAAGTGCGCGCGGATCGATTTGTGATCGGCGCAAGATGGCGGGCCGCAGATTACGCGATCGTACTGACTCGATCTGTTTGTTTGAATGCTGATATTTACTATAGTAAAGTCGGGTTGAGGTGGTTGTCTTGTTTTTTAAATTAATTTGGAATACTTTTGTTTAGTTTTGTGGAGTAAGAACCGCGTACAAATGGTTTATATACAGAATAAATCGTTGAACATGAAAACGTTTGACGTGAAAAGTCAGTTAATACGGAGTAACATTGCGGCCCTGACAATAATATTATGCGCATTTACTGTGAGGTTTAATATTGTGCAAAATACTACTATGAGGTGAAATTCTGAAAGAAAATGTAATTAAGGAGAAAATTTCAACTATAAGTAAGTTGAAATACATGAAACACGAAAACATTTTTCAGTCCTTTCCGTTTCGTGTTAAACATTTTCCACTGTATGTAAATATTGTGATAATCTGTTAAAATATTTCATATTCAAAATATTCTTACAATTAGATTATTTTTACAACACATTTTACAACAAAAAAAAAACCATTTTTTTTTTACTTAAAAATTATGAATTCGGCAATTTTTAATATAAATAACACCCATCAAATATAAATGTATAAATTTAATTTCAGTTTCCTTCAACTAATACTCATAATTTTTTTTTTATTTCAACTGTTACAAAATAAAAAGAAAAGTCGTTACCGTTCCAATAAAACATTGAGTTAATGACCAATCAGTGCAAAATTTAAGACACAAATTGAAGACGCAAAGCTTTTTTTCAACAATCTAAATTTTCCTTATCATTCCACCAACAATCAATAATATGGTTCATTAATTTTCGATAATCGATTGCTGGTATCTGAAAATGTAATACAACATACAACACATTCACCAGAAAATTCAATATTCCAATATATTCGACCCACTTATCTGAAAATTCGATCGTTTTATCAATGTAACCAATAACACCTGAAACAGTAGAAATTCACCGAACAAATGTACCGAAACGTATGGAGCAATTAACTCGGGCACCTGCACAATCTGACCATCTTCTGCGACCTCCTAAAGAGGAGCACCTCTAAATTGGTCTTCCAGATCTTCGAGTGATCTGACGAGGGCAAAGGGGGGCCGCCACAATGAGGTGGACCGCAATTGTGACAAACGGCGTTATCGCGAAACGGCATCCGCCGTTTGAACTACACCGCCGAAGAAGCAAAATTTTCTTGTTGACTGTTCTTGGTCTGGTTGATGGAAAGTGGGCTGTTGCGATTGTGGATTGGAATTTGGATAGTGTTCGCAGCCGGTGGTTTAATGGAAATGGATGGATGATGAAAAAAGTTGAGGGTTTGATGTTGGTGTGAAGTATGACCATAATCAAGGGGGTCCATGAGAATTATGTCGAGATATTGTATATCATACACATACATATATACTTTAAATGACAAAAAACAGCATTTTTTATCGTATACTTATAAAGAGTTGTGATTTTGGCCCCTCCTCTTTAAAAAATCCCGACTACGACCGTAGGTGTGTGAATAGTTGTCATAAATATATTTTTTTTATATTTGTATATTCGTGTATGCAACTTTTTTTTAAATACCGTCTTTGGAATTAATATTCTTTTCGAAGAAGAGAGAAGAAGATTTTTTTTTAATTTTGGAAACTGGGAATTTATACCATAATAATATGAAATCATGTCGTGACTTTTGAATCAAATTATTATATTCTCAAAAATAAATTCGTCAATGTTTGTACACTGAAAATATATTTTTTAAATGGACTGTCTATAATATAATATGACGCTGTCTGAAAAAACTTTAAAAAATTAATATTATAATATCGTAATTTTTTATTCTTTTTTTCTAAAATTTAAACATGAATTTATTTTTCATTGATGTTCAATTGTTAATGAAAATTTTCTAACAATGGCGGAGTCTCCAACTGAAGGCCGTTTTTCCGAGAAAACTGATGAAATATCTCAAAATTTACCATCTGAAGTAAAGCTCGACGAAATCCTTGATCGAGTACTGAATCAAGAGGATGCTCCAGGATGTTCGACAAGTAACCATTTCAAAGAACACCTGATACAACTTACAACTCGATAATTAATTTCAATAATGGTTTTCAGACATAACTGAAACAACTCAAGAAGAGCTTGGTAATATTGTTGTAGGTACAAATAATGGAAACGAAGAATGCAGTGAACAAATAGATGTTTCAAGCATTCCGAACAGTATAATAAAAAAATTCAAAGAATGCCAATTTTATATGATAAATGGTTAAATAATTTTTATAATAACTTTCAGATATAGTCGAGAGTACTACTCCAATATTTTTTTTTACTGTCGTTGATCATCCTCATACATCAATTTCTGCTTCTGGAGATTCTTCTACGCAAACTGGTTAAATTAAAATCGCATATATAAAAAAAATGTTTAGATATTTTATATCAGAGTTATTTATTTTTTTCATACATAGAACTTAAAACACCAAGAAAAAGACCAAAGCGCCGGGTCGGACCAAAACGGAAAAAAATACAAGCCAAAAAAGCAGCCAAAAAAGCAGCCAAAAAACCTAGAAAAGCTTGAAATTCATTAATAATTCAAGTGTCCAAATTAATGTAAACTTTCTTTTGCGATTTTTTTTTTTGTAAGATTCAATTGTTAAATCTATATAAACTTATAAATTTCTAGTATTTTCGTTTAATATTTCAATAAATCAATTCAGAAATATAATTTATTTTCATTGCAAGAAAGCATCGATAATGAGACGCTCGCACCGACCGTTGATCATAATCAATTTTTCAGTCGATAATCTCACAAAATCTCGCATGATCTATGGCAGTCGGACGATCGGCCGAAGAAGCAGCAGCAGCATCAGTGGCTACAAGAAGTGCCGATAAGCAGACCAGCCTTTTGAATATTCAAAGAGATCCCGCCACGATAGCGGCGCGCTCGCCGACAATTAACAATGAGACATTATCGTAACGATTTTGCACACAGAACTGCAGGGTTGACTCGTGATACCTGATCGATTAATTAAAATTTAAGTTTAGTCGCGAAATGATGGCGATTCGTTGTTGTGCTCGTTAAATATCGAGGATTCTCATATGATAAGGGATCGTTTCTTATCGAATATCATGGGGAAAGTTTTAATAAAGAATTTTGCATTAGCAATCTTTTCATTTCGAATAGAACAGTTCCATAAAATGTTGAAGTTAAGCGACATGTGATGCAACCAGAAGATGGATAGTCAATCTGGAGCCACGTAATAAGGAACGGTTTCAATATTCAGACTTTAATAAAACTCTTTTATCGCCACACAACGGGGATGTTTGAGATAAGAAAAACTGTCCTGATTTCCAATGGTATTGAAATAATCTTGTTTTACATATATGAACTTTGTACATTTTGCACACAATGACGATGATAATCTGATAAAAAATCAATACATATATAAAAGCCGTCTTTTTGAAAATATGAATTTTTTTCTTCAAGACATTTTTCATTTCGAATTCGATGAGTACCAATTTGTACAAAAACAATCTCAAATTATTTTGAACAACATCTACGCTACTGAAACTCTAAATGCATTACATACATCTTGCACTATGCGTTTCCATTTGACCTTAGTTCTCGATTCGTGTGGTCTCACTGAAAAAGACCCACAGTAAAAATAGTAATTAATTTAAGAACTGATTTTCAATAGAGTCTTTCGTATGTGCGCATTCGTACCCGTTGAGAAGATTTAATTGATGGCGCCAGGATCAAAAGGACCTACGACTGACTGCCTTGCACAAATCACTCAGACACGATTTATTTCTTTCTCGTTCCATTGTCGAGCCATATGACTCTTTATTCTCGAACACACTCGTCTACTAATCGAACTAAAATGCGTCCGTTCTTCGAATAATCGAATCGATAAAAAATGCCAAAAACAATATTGAAATTCGCCTCTACCTTATATGTGTTACACATATCAAATTACGTTGGTCATGTGGGTAAAAAAATCATGGCACCTGCTCAGTCGATTGTAAATGTTGGAAGATCGTATAAAAAATATTGTCTAAGCGTATTGATTACGTGTTTGAATATCTGATTGAATGTATTTTAAAATTATAATTTACGTAAATTGAACAATGTCCTGTTTA
Source organism: Hydropsyche betteni (assembly GCA_028571205.2). NCBI lineage: Eukaryota > Metazoa > Arthropoda > Insecta > Trichoptera > Hydropsychidae > Hydropsyche > Hydropsyche betteni. The sequence goes on from JAOXNN020000004.1 coordinate 6,567,038, forward strand.
TGATAATTATGCGGTTTTTCGTTTTTTAACGTCGCATTTAATCTTACTGTAGTCTTTAGGTATTTAGAGAAAATAAAGAGTCTTGAGTTCAGCAGGTGCAATGTCCGGTCAAACAATATGGGTTGGTTGGATCATAAATGAAAAGACACCTGCCACATTGCCACCTTTATAATACAATGTATATATTACAAACTAACTAGAATATACCAGATGAAAAAATAATGTACATCTTTCTTTTTTTCAGTTAGTTCAATGTTTTGGTAAATTTCGAAAAGGTAAATATTCACTGAATAATTCGAATGCCAAAATAAATTAATAATAAATACAATTTTTTTTGTTCATTTTTTTATTGTAGAAAAGCGATTATATTTATACAAAATTATTTAATAATTTGTAACTAAAATTTCATTAAAAAAATAACGATAAAAATTATACCATCACAACTAAAATATTTTATCAAAAAATAAACAAGCCCAAACATTTTTGTATTACGATTTATAAACATAATTGACTAGATTCACAAAAACTTACTTCTCAATGATTCATAATGATTCATTTCATTCTCTGATATAGAAGGCACAAAATTTTGTAGTGCAAAGCTTAAATCATCTTGCTCTATAATAATGTCTTTTTCACTCAATTGCGATATGTCGCTTGATCCTATAAAATTAAATTAATTATATAATATTGAATATAATGAGGAATACTATATCTTATTAAAATTACCTATTTCAGCATTATGCACGGTTCTAACTAAAGCTTGATGGCGAGCGTTATTCACAATAGATGATAAATCTGCTCCGGTACATTTTTCGGGAAGATTAGCAGCAATTTCATTCAAATTGACTGATTCTCCAAGATTATTACTACAATAGAATATTTCATATTATTCAATTATGAGATTATATCAAAGAAATTAATGTTTCATGCATACTTTCGTGAAGAAGCTTTTAAAACTCGCACTTTATCCGAAACACCAACATATGGACCAACATAAATCAACTTATCGATTCTTCCAGGTCTCATTAAAACTGCCACAACTACTACTGCAGCTAAATATATAAATAAAAAATAAAATAGTACATTCAAAATTTACTTTAAATTCATGTTTGAAAATATAAAAACATACCATTTGGAGTATCAATTTGAGTTAGTGCTACGCCATCTAACTCTGCAAGCAACTGACTTACTAGTCTATCAGCTGCACCTCCAGAATCTCCAGACGCACCTCTACTTCCAGCAGCAGCTTCAGCTTCATCAAAAAATATTACACAAGGAGCTGAGCTTCGAGCAGTAGCAAAAACTATAAGAAAAATTTGCTTAGTAAAAAATTTATTAAAACAATTTCATAAAAAAAATTTTTACCTTCGCGCATATTTTTTTCTGATTGGCCAACATACATGTCCAATAGTTCAGGTCCTTTTATACTTAAAAGTTGGCTTTCGATTGTGACGCTATAGCATGAGCAACTAAAGTTTTACCACAGCCGGGAGGACCCCATAACAAAATACCTAAAAATAATAGCATAATTAAAATAAAATCAAACTTATTTAAAATAAAATAGTGAGCTATTGTTAAAAACCTGATCTTTTCAAGCCACTTTTAACAAATAAGTGGGGAAATTTCAATGGCAATTCAATTGTGCGAATAATTTCTTTTTTCAAATCTTCCAAGCCACCAATATCACTCCAATCGACATTAGGAATTTTCAATGGTGATATTTTCTTATTTTGTAGTGAACGTAAAGTTTCTGAAAAATATAAAAAACTCATAAGCATCAATTAACTTGAGATTTAAAACTTTTTAATATATTTAACATGCCTATGCCCATTTCAAAATCTTCTTCTCGAACTAACTGAATTTCTGTTTCTTGATTGTCATTTGAATCATTGATTTTTATTTGATTTAAGTAACTGTCCTTTAAGACTATATACATTAATGAATCTATATCACCATATTCAAGCCCCTCAGTCTTTGAAACTATTCTTTCTAAAATATTATCGTAATATTTTTTACGCTTGCACAACTCACAGTCTTCTAAATCAGGAACATTAAATGGTGAATTTTCTGTTTCACATAATTTTTCATCACACATTGTTTTGTCATCAATTTCATCTTGAGAATTAGATTTACTTTTCACCTTTTGTAAACATTTTGGAGTATCATTTAGTTATTTATAATTGGAATCACAAAATAATATATTTTTATCAATAATTAGCCATTTGAATAGTTTTAATCTATCTTCCATAGATAATTTACTTATACAAAACTCTTCTAAAAATATTCTGGACAAATTTTGTTTCAATTCAGAATCTATGGAACAATTCGCTATAAATATTATAGGATGATTATCGTAATTATCAAACAAAATTCTCAATTTATTCACAAAACTTCCAGTGATTCTAACATCTTCTTCATTTTCTGTATTCACAGCGAAAATCTGAAAACATTTTTATAATTAGTTAATATAAAATTTAAATAAAGATAAATTTATTCAAAGTAGATATGAAGTACATCAAAATTCTCTAAATAGACCAATACTGGTGACACATCCTTAGCTTTTTGTATTAAAGCATCTAATTTAGCTTCAGTTTGTTTAGCTGTTGAAGATATAAGCTGATAGCAACTCATTGGTATAAAATTTAAGCCAACTTGTTGAGCCAAAATTGTCATTAGTTGACGACACATATCTTTAAAATTACTTCTTAATAAAAATACTGCTTGCAAATAGCATTTTAACTCATTATGAAGCGGGTTATCTGAAAAAATAAATAAAATTTTAAGAAGTTATAGAATATGAAAAAGAAGTCAATGAAAAATTATTACTTTTTTTATCAAGCAAAAATGGCTCAATAGCAAATTTAATCTCTTCTAAATATTTATCAAATCCAAAAGGACAATTATTATAAAAAAGTTCATCAATAGTTTCTACTGATTTCAGTAATTTTTGATGTGATTTAATGCAACAAGTATCAATTTGTGGAAGAAAAGAGTTGATATTGGCTTCCCGAACCAACTCCGTTTCACCTTGCACAACGAAATACCCTTTTGCACAAGTATCTTCACTTTCAGCAATTTTACACCTGAAGTACAATCTTTTTATATGTTTCACAACATTTAAATATTTGAAATGTAAATTTCTTGTATATTTTTCGGTCAGCTGAACTTCGAAGCAATCTCCAGTGTGCAAAAATTTCGGTGTTTCAAAATAAATTTTCAATAACGTATCAGTTAAATCAGTTCCAACATGCATAGGTATTCTAATCATTTCAATAATAGCTTTTTTAGCAAAACTTGGAGCTAACGATACATGTTTTATAAGCAAAAACTTTATGAACACATCTTTCTTTTTAAAATATTTATTGCCGAGTGCTATGTTCAAATTGAAAAGTTCAATGTTAGACATCAACACAGTTTTATCGCCTAGTTTATCTGATGGAACAATTTGAACGATTCGTTCTACTTCAATAAAATTACTAGATTTCGCATATTTCATATTCGTTTTATTCATCATGGTGTTCATGTGAAATTCTTTGCGTAAACAATTTTTCAATATGGATATATCTTTCGACACACTGTCTTCCGATTTTAATATTTTTGCAGTAACCCATAAAGACATGCCATCACGAAAAAATAAATTTTCTTGATAAAGTGATTCAAAAAAAATTGTAGGGACAATAATTTGGTGTTCATTGCTGTACTTAAGATGAGGTAAATGATTTACCACAATACTTTTGTTGGAATCTTTAGGTATTGATCTTACTGAGAAAAAATTCAACATTTTTTCGCCATATTTTTCTCTTCGATTCATTTCCAAAACATGTTTATAGATCAAGTATATAAGCAATAATGAAGAATTTATTTTTGTGCAATATAATGAAAGGACATACCTAACAAGTGAAATACCTTTGGTAGATTGCATTTTATACACTGAAAGCAAATCATAAGATTTTAATTATTCTCTTTTTAGGAATAAAAACTTCAAGTTTTGTATTTTATCAACAAATTCAAGTGACTTTAGGTTAAATTTGAATATACAAGTGCAAATTATTAGTAACACTTTTATCAAAACCCAAAAAACATTACATTATTAATGATATTTCCAGTTTTTATGTATTTAGAAACCATTATTTCAGAGAAATAAGAAATTCCGAATAAAAGCACTAAGCTACGATACAAAGTTTAAACGATATGAGAGTTTGACAGCTACTGTCACTTATTGCCAACACAAATATAATGTGCACAAAGAGCATACTACCAACTGACAAAACTTCTCAAACATTCTAAAAAATCTAAAATAATTTTTATAATAGTATGCACAATTTATCGTTTCATCTTAAAAAATATATATTTATTATTTTAATTTCATTTAATGTAATAAATAATATTTTCATTTTATTATTTTTTCATTAACCATATATGTATAATACATACATGCATACAAGTATAATGATAAATGGTGCATTTATTATATTTAAGTGTATTTTTTCAAATTTGATTTATGTAAAAAATGGAACTTAAATTTGAAAAAGTATTATAACGTTCGGTTTCTATAAATTTTATTAAAAATACTTATAAGAATATTTTTTATTTCATAACATGTAGATATAATCAAATTGAACATTCCAACTATCATTATATTTCACTAGTATATAGGCCCGATGTTAATAACATCGGGTATCGATTTGTTAAGAAACGGAAAACGATAAAATATGAAAACCCGATTTGAATATTTAATATTTAATTAATAAAATCAAAG
>JAOXNN020000004.1:6571896-6593212 GCA_028571205.2 Hydropsyche betteni
ACGCATAAAGACCATATTAGAATCATTAACAATAATTTTATAGTTCATATTTAAAAAAAAAAGACATCGACTCAATTAGACGATTAGCGTCGTGGAGTCGTTCTTCGACTATGGTACAATAGGTCCCGGACTCAAATCCCCCGGTCTGAGGTGACTTTCGATTTTTTAAATCGAAAACGATCGTCGATCGTTTTTAAGTCGCGAGCGTCATTGTGACAGACAGACAGACAGACAGACAGACAGACAGATATCCGCTATTATATATAGGGGATATATAGGGGATAACATGAAAATTATTAAAATTTATTTTTTCTTTATTTGCAAAAGAAATCCCTGAGATTACACATACATTATTATTATTACACATACTCTAAATTTTCATATTTAGCCATGAAAAAAATTAATTTACTACTTCTGATATGTGATCAATTTTTACAACTCGTTTGCATTATAAACAGTAAAAATCAATGCTAATATGAACTGAAATAGAATAACATAAAAATAATACGCTTATTTCAATCAAATATTTCGTATGTCCAATTTTTTAGATTCACCTCACTGATTTAACCTTCAGATTAAATTAAAAACGTTAAATGTTTTAATACCTGAAAAAACAAACGATACGGATATTTCAACACAGTCGCAGGAATACATCAACGCACTTTTTAAACAAAATCCAATTGCGTCACACTAATTAGAATTTAGAGCTGACCAAATTGGAGCATCAACACTATCATAATATTCAACTACCGCAATGTTATAACAATTTCACAAAGCCGAGCGAACATCTGTGGAATGTCATCGAAAAAATGCATGTGGATGCATCAACACTTCGGATTAGTGTTGTTATGGCTCTACACATTCGTTGGATGTGTAAAAATATATTCAGCCGAATTTACATAAAAATAGATCGGAAGTGAAGAAGCTTTCGTAAACTTAAATTAAATGCATTTCAAAATAAGAAATCTTTACGTTTCAGCAACGTGGCATATTGATAGTAAATTTGAACAAATTTTTATTTGTAACTAAATTCAAGTAAACGTTTCGTAAGATCTAATTGAAAATCCATCCGTGGTTTAATCAATACATTTAAATTCATCGACATTTTAATAATTGTAATCTTCCAGCGTTCATTTCTTATTGTGAAACTCTAAAGATCGGTAAATGGTAAGTTAATTGATAAAATTCGCAATTTACCTTTCAATTTCAACGTAATACGTATGTCAAAAAAAATGGATCAATGCAATAACGAATTATCCTAAAATTGGACAAATTCAAAATATGTTCAAATTGATACATTTCTCATCTCACTACAATGAATGTTGGGAAATTTACAGGTATACCACGATTTACGACAAAGATACATTCCCGAATCTCGATCATAAGCCGAATCGATACAAAAAAATCAATTTTAGTTATATCAAAATTTCTATTTTTTCTCACAATAATTTGATTCCATATATTTTCCCAAAAAACATCATCCATAAATAAGTAACTATGCAAGTAATTTTTGAAAAAATAAATTCATATAATTTTCCTTCCCGTAGTAAATCGAGTACTACTGCACTCGTACAATCTATGATTCACCAGCATCTGAACCTCAAAACAGCACCGTACGCATTCGAACAATCGAAAACAAAAGATACCGAACTCCATCTATACAAAAATCACACGCAACGCACCGACTCCCATAAGAGGAGTGCAAACGAAACCCTCGCACAGCCGACGATCCTTATCAAAAGACAATACCCCTCCGCCGAGCAGCTGCACCAAACTTTGCACCAGCCGATCAAAATCTCGAAACGCATCACACCACACATACCCGAGCACCCATACGAAGCGCGCATATACAGAACGGCCCAGCACGTGCGTGCCCCGCTTTCTTTGTTTGATGCGCGCGCTGGTGGGGTTTGACGACCTTCCATTGCCGCTAACAACACAACACCAGCTGAGCGACGGCCACAGCGGCGGTCGGTCGTCGTCTCCGTTTCCGACGACGACCGTCGTCTAATCTCTGGTGCCGATAATCTTATCTGCGATGCTCGGCTTCGGGGCTCAGTAGCGCAGCAGCTCGCGATGACGCAGGGCGCCGAAGGGCCCTCCGGAGGGCCCCTCGTGGCCCCCAGGGAATCCAGGAGGCCGCCCCCGCTCATTCTCGATCAGGTCCATACGCAGGTTGTGGACAAGCCGTCCAAGACTAGCAAAGTCGAGTTGGGGTTCAGAGATCTGTCGTTTAGTGTGAAGACTGGTGTTTTCAGGAAAGGTGAGATTTTTTTGTGATCGAAAACGGTTGTTGGTGTGTAGTGTTTTGAAATTCGGTGCCCTTTTAGGTAGTTGAGTTTTTTTTTATCGTTTTGATGATTTGTCGGATTAATTGTAGGATGTTTAGGTCTTAATGTTTATGTTGGGAAATGTTCGTGGACTTACTTAGAATTAGTTACTGATAAGATTCCAATATAATTTTGAAATATTTGAACTTTGGAAAATTTGGGTTTTGCATTGAAAACTGAATGATTATTTTCCATTTGTTTTTGCATAATAATAATTCGTGAGATGTTCATTATTTCTGCATCATACTGATTGTTCTATTATTATCTAACTAGCACCCGGTTTTTTGTTCCTATTTTTTCGATTCAAACACCGCAACTACACTATCTTTTTCCTCGTTAGTGAACGCGAGGAAAATCTAAAATTTCCAAGAATTCGTATCTTATTGTTAATTAGTCACTCACTTTACGAGAAAGTCTTTTTTCAGCCAACCATCTTTTCTTGGTGGAATACGTCTTTCTGACATTATGCACTATTCTCACCGTAGAATATAATTTTGAATAATAAACATACAGAACACGTGCTTTCTGCACCCGGTCGACGTCCACTGATAATTTTGTATTTACGAACTGTGATTACGAGCAACTACTCACTATTATTCGTTATAATGAATGTCTATGTATGTTATATGCAACATACACCAAATTTCGCGTTCGATTCATTTTCAAGTCTTTGTTTGCATACAAGAAAACTTATGCGGAAATGTCGCAATTTGGATCATTCTTTTTTATTATGATAAAAAAATTCATATAATCATTTCGTAATTATTGTTAGTATCAATATTATTTGTATAAATGACCTTGTCTGATTTTTGGAAAATAAATAGGATTTCTTAAATATTTCGATTTCAGAAATAAATTATTTTTTGCTTGTATTAATTAGCTATCTTTGGTACATCAATTTTCAATTGATTTCATTAAATTAACAAAAAAATTTAAACGATAATTTATGTTAAATTTTTAGACTTCTGAAGCAGCTATATTTTTCTTACGTGTTTTTCGTCGATCTTTTATCATAAATAATTTAATATAATTTACTTAAGTAATTCGTTTTCGATTTCACATCACAATTTTTAAATGTTCTTTTGACAACAAATATTTCGAGATCACTCGATCTGTATTAATGTTTTTTCTAGTTTATATAATTAAATGCTAATGCTAATCAATTTTCATTTACGAAACGTGATACGATAGTAATATTTATGATTTGAATTGATACATAATTTTAAACTCTCTATACAGCAAATATTAATAAAATGGAAATGAAAGATAAACGAATTTAACGAAATATAAGATCTATTAAACTTTTCGCACGTCTGAAATTTAGTTTGCTTGTCTCAAAATCGTTCTTATCACAAAGATAAAACCGTCATTGGAACTTTTCGAAATTTAAAACTCAAGAATCCCATTATATGTCTGATCCGGGTGTAAAACGAAAATAAACCGAGTTTTTTTCAGTCATCGTATCTCGTATCCAACGTGCCACTCTTCGTATTATCATATTATATATTTTCTTTAAATCAAATGTACACTATTACAAAAAACAAATTGTAAAGAATTTATAGCAAAAAACTTTTTTTTTTTCATTTAAAATATTATATCAATTATATGTTTTCAAATATTAATAAACTTAAAATATATATTTATACATTAACATATTTTTTCCTAATCTCATTATAATTCTATTGTATTTTGCAAATTTAAATATAAACGTTGAAAAAGTCTTTTATTCACTTCATGACTACGAAAATACAAAAAAAAGTGTAATTTCGATGCACACAAGCTACGAATATTACGAGCTGCGGCTGGCCGACCGAAAAAACTCAACATTGAAAATATTCCGGTTTTTCGAGATGCGACAACGCTAACGCATTCGTTTTAATCTCAATGCAGCGTAAAACAGTTATCTTTCATTTTATAGGACTGGCCCTGATTTTATTTTATTTTTTTCAATTCATCCACACTGTTTAATCTATTCAAAATTATCATATGAGCGTAACACTAACATAATTACAAAAAATCGTAATAAATATGCTCGTTTCCTCCGATCAACGAACAAAATTAATATATTCAACGATTTGTAATTCTGTAATTAATTCAATTTTTTTTATTACCCTATCCATTTGCGCACAAAATCTCCAACAAAAAAACGCATCCAACCGCTACAAAAAGTTCAATTATCGTCAATCAATTAAATGTTAATACCTTGAAAAATAAATTTACGTAATAAGACATATCCAGACCTTTTATTTTTAAAGGTGCCGAAAATCACTTCTTGTCATCTTAAGAGTTTATAGATTAAAACTTAAAGAAGATTATATTCAATTTTTTTTTTAAATTTATTATCATATTTGTCATATCTAAAGTCGAACAAACAAATATACAACTAAAGATTAAATGTGAAATAAAATTGTGCATACATCAAATATTTGAACCGTGAAATATTTGTTTATACTTATTTCCAAACTTTTATTCAATTCTCATCTGACAAATCGTCTTTCAAGAAATGGAAATAAAATTCAGATCATTTACGTAAAAAAAGGAGTGTCAATTTTGAATCCATCCACATTTCATTTGGTCCATAATGACACCGTGTTTCATTACTTTTATAAATTATATATAAATATCGAATAAAAACAATACACACATGAACATTGCTTTGTCTAATTGCATTCGTAACATCAAAAATACCGTTCCACCGACATTTACATGACAGAAAAGCCCTAGACATATCAACAACAAACAACAAATTGCGAAAACACGAATGAATCACACATCTCGATCCCATACATTGTCATCGGCAAATTGCGTATTTAGGGCCGTCAGATGTGCGCAGTGGCAAAAGTGCACCGGCAGCAAGTAAATGCGCGTTTGTGCAACGTGCACATTTCACTTCCCCTTTGTGCACAAGTACATCGAGTGGTTCTCCCCTTCGGGTTTTATGTCCCGTTTTGGGTTTTGGGATAGTACGCATGTGCTAAAGATAAAAGTACCCCGAAAAATGAGAGACGTGTGCTTTGTGATATTTCACAATCAATGAATGTTATGTTTGTGAAATTTTAGAAATATTTTCGGTTTCGCATAATGTAATATGTGGAATTCGTAATTAGGTGTTTTGTTCGTGGATATTTTCAGCGTTTTTGCAATGTAAAATAAAATTTATAATACTTTGATACGTATTTTTATGAATGAATCGAGTAATTTATCCATCAGTCATTTTCGTTTACGTATCAATTTCAATATTTTGTTTAATGTTCTTTGCATCAATGAAAGATTCAGTTTTGTTCTAATATCGAAAATGTAAATATTCGATATTATTATATTCGCGTTGCATGTGACGTCGATGAGACCATGTGTTATTTTGCTAAGTGCAATTAAATATTTTATTATTTTTCAATATCAATGAGGATACATTGGCGAAATTAAATTTGCTTAGTTCAATAATTCACTGCTGAATGTAATATTTTTGCTTGATAAATATGGCTTATAATTTTTACGAATCAATCCCATCAAACGCCATAATGAATACATGATTTCTTGTTTGTTATGCTGAGGGTTCGTGTAAATTTATAAGATATTTTTATAAAAATGTAATCGTTACTCTATGAACATCGTTATGAACATCGTTGTTGATGAATAATAATTATTAAATATGTTAAATGTTTTTTTTTTTCTAATTTTTTAGTTATATTATAATATTTTCAGAACTCTCAGATTTAATTATTTTGATAGCCGTTCATTATAAAATAATATTTCTTTAGAATATCTTTATTATAATAAGAATTACATTAACAATAAGTAAACATAATTAGAAAAATTGAATAAAATTTTTGTATATTTATCACTTTCAAATACTTAGGTGATAAATTACATAATTTAATGTGCTCAATCATTAGTTTCCAAAATTTTCTGCAATTCTTATGTTTAAACTGTGATGATGAGTGTTTGCTAATGAAATTAAAAAAAAAAAACGATTTTTCAGTCTTCAACATGTTTGTATAAATTCACTTTGATGTTTTTGTTTTTACATAATTCATTATATGCGCACGATTTTATTTATGTAAACGCGTATGCAACCTCCGATAATGAATAACTTTTTTTGTAGTATAAACGAGTATCCCCCTTAAATTTTTCATATCTCGTGAATATTTTAATATTTTAGCGATTTACAGATTTCGATTTTTAACGAATAAAACCTTCAAATTAAAATAAAAGAAATCGGACATCCTTGAACCGATAACTTGGCGAATAAATATTCTTCAATTATTCGTACTATTCGACCGTAAATTTTCGTACAGTTGAATTAAAACTTAAAAAAATTGACTGAAAATAAATTAAAATCACTGAAACGTACATCGTTGAATTAATCGAGTTGCATTCGATGCAATCAGAAACTAACCAAAGATTTTAAATATTTATTAACTTCAACGTTTAGTTTTATGTTTATTTGTTAAACTTACTTCTATTATATGTATTAAACTCCTACAAATTACATTTCGAAAATACTAGCACATAAATGCACAATTGATTTCTGATAAAGAAATTTCAACTTATCTTCGAGATTAAGAATACTCTACGAACACTCTATTCATTTTTAAATATATTTGAATAAATATAGCGTGTATAAATAACAAGACGCGATACTTGTGTAAATAGATATAATCTATTTTCTTTTAAATATTGATTAATTTATCAGTACAAATTTTTCGTCATACATTCTATATTTTATATATTTTGCTAAAAAATATAAAATAATTATATAGGTCTTATGGATACTAAATTACTGACGTATTTCACAATAAGTTGTAATCGTATTAATTACTTCAAAACAACCGATTCATTTTAAGGTCTTCTATAATTTTATTGAAGTAAATTATTGCGTACTGTTTATGTTATTATATACTTTTATAAAAATAAATATATTATTATATCCGTTAAATTTACAAAAATCGACATCGAAAAAATTTTTTTTTTTTTTCAAGAACAAGCTTAGGAATGACAAACCGATTGCGATAACAGAATATATTTTATCTATTCGGCAGTCTAACTTCAATAATTATAACACCTTTCAAAATTTCAGCATGATCCAATAGTAAAACCAAAAATAAACACTTCAGCCGAGTAATGCTCAAGTGTCACCCAAATTCCAAGTACTCTTTTTTATGTACGCCGCGAATCCATACCGCATGATTATAACGGATTCGATCGTCGAACATGGCTATATTTTCGGAACTGGTTTCAAATTTACATATCCTCGTATCTAGAGGCCCTTTAGTAACCTCTGACAAGAATCAATCCAACGGATTCTTGTCAGAAGCATCAGCTACAACAACAAAACGGTTTGTTCCTGTCTCATTCAATTTTATACTCACATCAATTAATTAAATGACGTCAACGCCCTTATACTCGTTAAGTCAATTGCTACGAACTTCATAGTGTAACACAATATGTGTTCATAAACCATTCCGAATCCTATACAAATGACACAAAGCAGTGACTTTACACATAATTTAATCTATAGTTCGATCTGTTCAACTATTTATGCGATGAACTATTAAGCGCTTCCGCCTCGATGTATTATTCAAAAAATTCGTTTCCTTTTAAGACCATATTGTGGCTTTTCCGAGACATATTCCATCGCCAAAGAAACCGCAAAATATATTCAATAAAGAAAATCTGGCTTTACGATTCTCCGACTTAAACAATGGTTTTGTGTGCCATCTTTATATAATCAATCAGTTGAAAATCATACTAAAATTATTTGAAACAAAAAAAAAATTTATACTATGTCTACAATATTTTCTTATCGATGAATATAGCAACACGTTCATTATCTCTTTTTATCATTGTATTAATCTGTGCGCTTTATCACACGTGTTAAATCCATAGAACTGAGGTCATCTAAAATGACAGTTTCAGTCAATAAATTGTTACACAATCTAATCTTACACCTTCGAATGAAAATGGAATTCACGTAGAAAAAAAATGAATCGTATTCCTGATGGCCTTTGCTATTTGAAAAGTTACGTCTCGTCATACATGACACATTAATCCATAAGTCAGTTCATGACACACTGCTTATCAGCTACGATTCTTTGTCTTCGACGGGAACGTTCTTTCTTCAAATATGAAGAAGTGTGTTAATGTTTGCAGTGTTAATGACAATCAACAGAACTGAACTTATTTTAATTATGATAACCCGTTCGAAAAGAAATATAGATATTTGCACTATCTAAACTATTTGCGTGTTTGTAAATAGTTGCGTATTATATTTAAATATGTAGCTACGATTTGTATTTCAGCATATTTTTGAACAATGTTTTAAATATTATTTATGTGAAAGCTAAAATTAAAATGTTGAACATTCTAATTCATCTTGATTTCAAAATTTATCGATTACTTTGATGATCTATAGATTGATTATAGTTACTTAATTTTTAAATATTTAGAATCATAAACATTCAATCATTTTTCCAAAAAACGTTTCAAAATACCTTCTTTTTGTAATTTATCTTATCGTTCATAGGTAAGTTTGTGATCTATAATGTAATCCAATCAATTTTCAAAAGTACTAATTTAGGTCGTTTCGAATACGTCATATCTTTCTTTATCAATTACTATTTTTAAAAAATTGTATCGTCAATTTATAGATAAATTAATTCCATTATTTTTTTCATGAGATCTCTACTTTCTATTATAATATACAGTATATTAAAATATATAGTACTAGAAAATTGATATTGATGAATCTCTGAAATAATTCACAATTGATATAAAATTCCCTGAAGCTAGTGATTATAGAATCAAGATAATTGTACTAATAATGATTTAAAAACATTCTGATACAATTATTGGTTGCATTATTATTTTTTAAGTCAATTCGAGTTGTCTATTTGTTTCCATGACAACAATCTAAGAAACAAGCATATTTATTATACTTTCGATTTATTCTATCCTCTGCTTAATATAGCAAATATTATACTTGATGAATACATATTTTACTTTTCTATAATTGATAACCATGTTCGATAATTTTATATAGGAAAAATTTGTTTTTTCAAGTTTTTTTTTTATATGTATTGTATATATTTCAATATAAAATCTGTAATACCTTTGCATTGATTGTTACATTATTCTCAACTACGAACTTATATTATTATTGATAAATAAGATCGTTAATTGATATTATATTATTTCAGTTAATAATATCATAGTAAGTAAATGTTTCTAATCAATATGTTAAAGGTGATTTGACATAACATATAATAATTTTCATAGATCATCAAAAGCTAAAACTGAAAATATGTTTTATATAATTAGCTCGGAAAATATTCCTGCTCAAAAATGCAATTTTATCGATTTAAAACAGTACTATTCGATCCTATTATTTCCATTCGATAAGTTTGATGTGTTTTCATTCAAACTTTTTGCGTTCACATATTATTTAATCCTAAATTCATAATCAAAGTTTTGTAATGAATCTTAGCAATTTCTTTCCATGTTTTCCCACATAAATTTCACCATTCCCAAATTTAATCACCATTCAATTGTCACATTCGACACCGAGATAATGAACGTCCACTTCCTCCAAATCAAACAATACGCTCGTACGTATTACATAATGTGTTTAGGGAGTTTTAAAGGACACAAAATTGTTCTTGGTATGGTTGACCATTATTCACCATGAACATCAACGGAATATGAATGTGTCACACGATACTCCACCATGGTCGATTCACCTGCAAATGTGTCCGACATTGATATTAACCCAAGGCGATTCTTAACTCTGCAGTTTCTATGTCCGATTACGAGAGAGAGAAAAAACTAGTTTTTTCGTCATTTGATGTATTCAGATGTTGCGTGTGCTTTTATTATCATACAAAGATTTCAAAAAGTTGCAAATTCTAAACGTCAGTATAGTTATGCTAATATTGGAACCTTAATTTTTTATTAAAACTATTTTTCATATGATTTTATGCTTTGCGGAAAAAAAAAATGGAATATACAATAATACTTGTTATAAATAAATGTTGCACTTTAGTTTTAAAAAACGATGAACTCAATTTTTATTACTTTTGTGATATAGAAAAAAAACAACTCATTTTATGTCAACGGGTTGACATTAAGACTATACACAATGTAGTAAATACCAAAAAATCATACTTTACGTTTTTTTGAGATGTCAATCAACTATATTATACATATATTATCTTCTTTTTTTTTACTTCGGTTTTTAATTATTTTACGTGCTAATGTAGATTGCGCATAACAACATTTATCGTTTTCTTATACAATATTATTTGCAAATTTTTAGGGCTATTTGCACAATATGCTCAGACAAGATCTGCGATATAAATTATTAACATTCAAATAGATATGATATACTGAGAGAAAAATTTGAGACTTTGAACACTGATTTGAATTATCAAAACGTTAAACGGCATGGGACAAAAAATGACAATTAATAGAGCTACATTGTAGTGATTGATTGATTTGGACATTTTTTCAATACAAGTAATTCATATCCGATTAAGATCAATTTGATTTCTGATAATATAATCCATACATACATATTTCGCGAAATTATTCTCAATGAATCTTTATTGTTAATGATTCATAATCAGTTGAAATTGCTTGAATTATCGATAGCTATCCAAAAATCAATGCGTTTAGCTTCTTTTTAATTTTTAAAATTTATTTCAGGTACCAGGAATATTTTAAAAAACATATCTGGAGAGTTCAAACCCAATGAACTGACAGCAATAATGGGTCCGTCTGGAGCTGGGAAAAGCACGTTGTTGGACATTCTCACTGGATACACGTAATTATATATTTTAATTTAATTCATCGCATCGATTTTTTTTATATTCAATGACATCATTCATATTAAATCAATTGAAAACTCTCTGAATTAAATAAGTTTCCGATTAGGATGCGTGCGCTGCATGAATTAACCATACGTAACATTTAATTTGATAAATAATACATTGCGTATTATTCATTATATAAGATCGATAGACGATTGAACTTGACAATTAATTGATCGCTGCTTATGACAGTTTCTCGGCAAAAAACCCATTCAATTCAATATTTTTTTATCTATAACGTAATTTTACTGTAGTGAAAGTGAAAGTCTTTTCAACGTCATATCGCCTACGGAACGTTTCGACAATTTTCTCGTGTATTTATACAACTCCCACCTGTTGGTTTAAAATAAAAAAATAAAAAATCATGAAAGATTCTTCTACCTGCTTTAACAGTGGTCTGTTTTGCTGATACGGTACAGTACGACAAAACCTCGATCGAACTTCAGTGTCAAAAAACCGTAAAGGGAAAGGAATACCTTTGGAGGACAACGTGTTTCTACACAACCATCCAAGTCTCTACAAAATAAAATAAAAAAACACACTATCAAATTCCGTGTTAGTTGTCAAACAAAAAATTTACAGTTTTAACATTCGCACGCACATGAGTGCGTTTGACGTATCGCGAAGTCGATTGTGCACACAATTAAAAAGCGTTACGAAATATCTTTTGTTTCGTAAAAACTGTTTGGTCTTTGTGTGCATTTTCCACTCTCAATGGCTTGCACCGAGTCAGTACACCGTGACTCACAAAGTGATCGTTCTACCATTCTTTGTGTAAACTGTGCAATGCGAAGGTTCCGAAACGTTTCTGTTTTCAATATTGCTGTGGAATATTTTACGTGTTTCTAGCGTTTTATGGTGATTGGATTGATTTTTAATGAGGTTTTCGGAAATGGAATTAAATTCAATGTTGATAATTCGTATCGCATGAAACATTGTACATTTAAAATTAGTATGGATTAGGAAAAAAAATGCGATTTAGTTTGCTTGAATATTTATGTATGTTACAAAACTTCTTCGTTTTATGAGGATAGCTGTTGAAAATATTTTCATGTGTTAGTTATTAATTATTGATTCTAATATTATATATAATAAAATACATTCGTGTTTTGAAATCATAATATTATTATTTTGTAAGCAAATATGAGGAAAATTGAAAAATTTTCTTCAACTGATAAACATTGATAAATATTTGTTGCAAAACTTGACAAAAATATTTTTATATTTCAAAAATATTTTTGCAAACATAAACCAAATTTTACGTTCATGCTCTATTCAACGATTAACAAAAAGTCCTTCTTCAATGATCATCATTCTATTACACTTCAAAAAATTTATAAAACATTTTCAATATCTCAAATCGTAATTTTTAGCCTAAATCATTTTATCGTCTCTAAGGTCATCAAAAGCATCTGACGCACTCATCTCTATTTTGACGTACCACCGTGACGTAATTATTCTACAACTACCACTCAAAAAACTAACAAAAACCACAAAATCGTCACGAAAATTACGACCAATCCAAAGTTGAACAACCAGCGCGTTCTTCCTCAGTGATCAACTCACGTCCCTCGGTGCATGCGCACTGTGCGACGAGGACAAAGAGAAAACATTCGAATCTGTCCCCCTCGCACTCGTGTGCACCGGTGCACAGAATCATTAACCTGTTTCGAGTGCAAGTGTACTCGCCGGCCCAAGGATTCTTCGGGGCGAGTGCACTCATCAGCAGGAAATGGGAATGATGGTTGTGTGCTGATGTTGCTTGTGAGTCAGCGTCGGACAAAAGGATATGCTGTGTCGATAGTTACGATCGTTCGGCCTATTTTGATATGAGTTTATATGCGGAAGTTTATAAGAGTTCCTCTAAAAAGTCTAAAGTCTAATGTTTTGTTGGGGAAATATTAAATTTGAATCTGTTAGTTTCCAGATTCGTCCATTTTCATTTAAAGCTAACTGAATGTATTCAATGTTAGTTTTTTAAACTGTTTTCGAATTTGTAATATATTTCTGCTAATTATGAAATGGCAATTAGCTATTTGCAAATTGCTAATATTTTCTTATATGAAGGTATGAATATATATTTCCTTTCTCTTGTTAATGTTCGTAAAATGTGTATATCTCGTGATTCATTCATTTTGAACTTCGTACTCAACCTTTAATCATAAATTAAATTAATAAACAATTTATTTCTTAGTTTGAATAATATTACACAATATTTTATCTACATTATGCACTTATATTGTTTGTAGGCTTGTACTCAATTTTTTTATGTGGAAAGATTTCTAAATTGTGATACATCGTCCATTCATCTCATTGTCAGTTTCCTTGAAGTGCGTTTATGTGTATTTTAATTTATATACATACATACGTGTGTTTATCAATTGAGAAAAAATGTCGTTTTTCCTTTCATGACAATTAGTTATTTAATTTCAACTTTGTTAAGTGGATATAGCAACAATAGCTATTTTCATTTTCAATTATAAATATTTCAGATCGACATGGACTGGCAGAATCACTGTGAATGGTTACGAAAGGGATCATGAAAGGTTCAGACAACAATCTTGTTATATTATGCAAGATGATCATCTTCAGCCTTTACTTACTGTTCAAGAAGCGATGAACGTTGCCGTAAATTTGAAACTCAGTTCTGATGTTACTCACGAAAAAAAACAATTAAGGGTAAGTTTAATTTTTTTTCTTAAAGAAGCTGTCTAACTTTTATCTGATTTGATAGAATTTATAACAGCTGTGTAATATTTTGATAAAGACATTAAATTTCATATCTTGATTTAATTTTTAACAATCTTGTAATTCATGAACACCTGTAATACTATTGTATTTTAATATTTAATACAATAATGATGTATTTCTTATCTTCAAAAGACTTTGATATGTGATTTTTAACTTTTTTTTAATTACTTCATAGGTATTTCAAATCCTTGATGCAATTGGTCTTGGCACTGACAAAGTATTAAAAACAAGAACGGGACATTTATCAGGTGGACAAAGAAAACGATTAGCGATTGCTTTAGAATTAATTAATAATCCACCAGTTATGTTTTTTGATGAACCTACCAGGTGATTTTTGAAAATTTTCATTTGACAATATTTTGAATTAAATTTTAATCAATTTAATTTTTATAGTGGTTTAGATAGTTCTTCATCAAAACAGTGTATTTCTTTATTAAAAAAATTAGCCCGTGAAGGACGGACAATTGTATGCACCATACATCAACCATCAGCACTTTTATTTGAAATGTTTGATCATTTGTATGCTGTTGCTGATGGTAAATGCATATATCAGGGGAGCATTAAAGGACTAGTACCTTTTCTCGGAGAACTGAATCTCCACTGTCCACCATATCATAATCCTGCAGATTACTGTGATTATTATTATTTTTTTATATATCTTTCAAATAAATTTACTCAAGTATCATACAATACATTTTGAATTTTATTTTATAGTTTTGGAAGTATCGAATGGAGAACATGGTGATCACATAGATAGTTTAGTGGAAAAATCAGAAAATGGAAAAAATCCAGACTGGAGAAAAAATCTAAAAGACATTGTTGATTTTGAAACACCTACAAATATGAGTAATTATATTATTCAAATCCTGTATTATAAATACCTAAATGTGCATAATTCATATAAAAAAATTTTTACAGATAAAATGATAGGAAACGGTTTGATGACTCCTGTGAATGCTCCGAACATCCCATTAACTCCATTCTCTCCTATAATAAAAGAAAAGAATTATAAGAATAGAAAATTATTCATGAATAAATACTCAAAACAAAAAAATTTGTATCCAACTAATTTTTTTGGCCAAGTTTCTACATTAATTTTGAGAAATATCAGAATGTTGTCAAGAGACAGGGTTCTTGCGTATATGAGATTTTTCATACATATGAGTATAGCTTTTTTAATGGGAATTCTTTACTTCCAAATTGGGATGGAAGCTCAATATATGAGAGATAATTTTAATTTCATATTTTTTACCATCATGTTTTTAATGTTTACAGCATTTAACTCTATGGCACTCTCATGTAAGTTTCCACCATAATCTTAAATATTAATTTAGTACTTTTTTTATTAATTTTTATTTATTTTAGTTCCTACAGAAATACCAATAATTAAACGAGAGCATTTTAACCGATGGTATTCTTTAAAAGCGTATTATCTCGCTATCACCTTAACTGACGCTCCTATTCAGTTGGTCTCTACTTTAGTTTATGCCATAATAACATTTCTCTTGACAGGACAGCCAATCGAAATGTTTCGACTGTGTTATTTTATTGTGATATGTATTTTGATCTCCTTAGTTGCTCAAAGCATAGGTTTATTGAATGGAGCTGTTTTTAATATACAGGTAAAATAATGCAGCGATATGAATATTTTTATGATGATAGATTTTCAAAATTATTGTATTTTTTACAGAATGGAGTAATTCTCGGACCTTTATTTATGTTACCATTCACAATATTTTCTGGTTTTTTCGTTCATCTGCATGACGCTCATCCATTTCTTCAATGGTTATTCCATGTATCTTATATTAAGTATGGACTCGAAGGTGCTATGCTAAGCATTTTTGGTTATAATCGAACAAAATTAGAATGTAATGTTATGTATTGTCATTATAAATATCCACGTAGGTTTTTGGACGAAATCGATATGAAAGAAGCCAGTTACTCTTATTCGGTATTAGTTCTTTTGGGAATGTGCTTAGCTATAAGAATTTTGACTTATTATGTTTTGTATTATCGAATACGGAGTAGATAATGATGATATTAAATTTAATTAGATATTTTTCAAATATCATTGACAAATGCGAATCTACATTCATCTATTTATATTGTATGTTATTAGTTATTTATTTAGTCATTGATTTTTTTATGATAAGCATATTTTTGTAATGGTGCCATTACGTACTACTTTGTGATCACATTGGTGAATTGTGTTTTTCAATTTGTATATAGTAATTAAGATTTTTTGACAATATTCAATTTTAATCATTATTTTACAAAATAAATCAGAATATCAATATTATATTTTTTAAAAGTACTATAATTTTTATTATAAAAATAAGTTTTAGCCAAGATATTTTCAGTTAATGAATTGTGGACATTTTTTCTTCATTCCATAATCGTACAAAAACTTGTATTAATAAAGTTCAAAATAATTTCACACTCACTTCGACAATCTTCGTTGTGATTCTAAAAATGATCTTGATTCTAGAAATGTTATTTATATTTTTTGCTGTGAAATTTGTATCGTTTACTAATTAAGTTTAAGAAAATAATTAATCTTGAATTATGTATTCATTTATGGACAAATAGTTTCTGCCATCTGGATCTCTGAATGTATATCAAAGTTTTTCAAAAGAAGTACCAGTTTCCTATACATACATTCATCAAAAAAACTGAAAACTGAAGTTTGAGTTGAAATATATAAAAGCTTAATCAGCTTAACCTTTTTTCGCGACCCTAAAACAACTTAATTTTTTGAGTTTAATATGTTAATTTTCCCAGGTTTACCTCCAATTACTGACCCATTTTGTTCAAACACCATTAATGACCAAAATAAAATTTATATCACAAAGCAAATAAGTACATTTATGAATACTTAATTTCAGTTCCAAACTTCTCAAAATAAATAATAGCAGTTCTGTGATTGAAACATTATTTTCCATTATATGTAATATAATTATATATCGATAATATAATATTTCCAAATTATGTATATAGTAATTATGGCCTTGTCCTACAGTGGACAACTTAATAGGCTGCTAATGATGATGATGTATGTATATAAATATAAATTTTAATTGAATTATCTCACTTTTAGTTTCAATTTCTAACTATAAATTGTATTATATTTACATATTCATTTTAAAACATTCTACATTTATTTGCTAATTCAAAAATAAAACTAATTAATTGATTAATTAGAATAAATTTTATAAATCACATACCTGATTGTAGAAATCAACAAAAAATTATTAATTTTAAGTTTAAATTTTGCACATTTTTATTTCATATTATGTTTCTTTGTGGTATTTCAAATTATAATAAAGGTTTTATTATGATAATTTTTATTTTAATGATTTAACTATTCAAATTTTACAGTACTAAAACCAAAGATATTCCATATCAATCTTAATTATGTTATATTTTATCAATAAACGAAAAAAAAATTTTAATTTATAGTTTCAATGTGATTTTATAAATCAAAATATAAAACTGTCTTATTTGTTTAATATTAACAGATATATTGAATTTCAATTAAAATATTGTTTTATCGAATTTGAAATATATTGTACTTAAAAATAAAATTTTTTTGTCATTACCAATATGAAAATTTTCTGTAAAGTATTTCAAAAGTCCAAATATTTAGTATATTTTATAACTTATGCAAAATAAAAAGTATATACAACATTAAAATCATTTAATTTAATTTTAATTTTTTTTTACATATTGTGCAATGGAAGTTCAACTTAATAAAGATCAATTGATTGATGCAGATAAATTTCTATCTTAATGAAAGATGTCACTATTGTTATGAAAATTTCATCAAATATTATTTTTTTATGGTTTAATATTTTTTTAGAAGACATAATTTCGTTCATGGTGCAGATTAATTGCCGCTAGTATCACCACTTCCTCATATTACATTTTTTACTGATACTAATTATAATAATCATAGTTAATCTAAATCTGAAAAAATATTGCTCATGCAAAAAATGGTTATTTCCAATTCAATGCTTTATTAAAAACTGTACATTTTTTAACAAAATTCTCCATTTCCAGTCGTTTTAAGATAATTAAATATCTTTCGACTTACATTTTATTTCTTGAATAAAATTTTAAATCAATAACCTGTATTTTAATCTTTTAACCTTTTATTTTTAATGGACCCGAAAAATAACAAGTTTGTATTATTTTTTTAGTATTTGATCGTGGAATTATTTCAATGTTCAAATAAGATAAAATGTCACTCAAAAATACATACGATCAAAAAAAAGTAAAACGTTTTTCACTCTTATCTTGTCGTCTTATTTAAATTTTGAACTGTCTAATCGAATTATTTGTTTACGAAAACAACAAAAAAAAACACTAATTTACCACATATTTAAATGAAAATCTGCGTCGGCACAAGACACAATCTAAACCATTGGGTTTTGATTGTGTTTTGCGCACAGAATACGACTTTCGCATACGAATCAGTATAATCATCCTTGACACTCCGAAGTCCTATTCGAGATCATTACGTCGATCAAGTACACTTCTCCACCACTTTAAATAGAAATCGTTCAGACAATTGAGAGAGAACTGCGCTTGAAAGTGCGTAGGATTCAACAGCAGTCAGTCTACAACTCCAGCTCCCACATAAAGCACGTTCGCAGGCAATATTTCGAAATTTTCTTACGTCTTGTTCGTAATCTAAAATTTTCATCATCGTATCATATAAGCTGGTGATAATCTCCTAATTGATCCAAAACTGAAATCTTATCGAACGATGCGTGTTAGATAGGTCTCCGGTATAAGGTTTTTAATTGTTTCTATTTAAATTTGAAATTTTCGATCCATCACGTAGTGACTTCCTGATCTTATATTCACGTATTTTGATTTGATAACGATGTGACAAATATAATATAATAGATTGTGTGTCCATGAAAATTTTGCAGTATATCTCGCGAATTGCATTCTGCTGTGTTTGTATTATATGTATTATATATGAACGATGAGATTAGTGATACCATTAATTGTGTGGAATCGAAAACGGTATGTGGTTGTGTTGTTGTTTTTGCAATGTCGTGTGTGAATATTATGCTATTTCGGCCGCATAGTTTTATTGTCGTTAACAAGTTAAAATTTTCAATGTCATTTTCGATAACTTTTTAAGAATTTTGATAAATTACGAGTCAACGTTCTCATGTAAAATATTTCGATTGTATTAATAATTCATTAAGAATTATGTGTGAAATCTTATGACGTTACAGTACTATTTAATTATTCAGGGTTATTTAATTTGGTTATTAGTGTTTTTTTAACATAGAAACAATGCAAGTATGTAACTCAAACTATTAAACCTGTAATTTAAAACATGTCTAATTAATCTAAACATTTGGGTATCTTTTTGCATGATAGAGCAATTTATTAAATTGGTATTCAGGGCCGTCCAGAAATTAATTAATTTTCGATACTTCGTTATCAAATATTTTGAAATGAAAAATATTATATTTATTTCAAAATATTTGAAATAGTTTTATCAAAATATTTATTTTATGTTGCACGTTCGGTTTGTTATTATTACCTCGAGTGTAATCAAACATTGACTAAAATTACACTGCTTACTCAGAAATCTTCAAATTGACTTGGCTAGCAAAAACAAAAAAAATATAATCTAGCATCGACAGTTTTTTTTTTCGTATCATAAATCGCCAATGTGCGCAATTCCTGAATCGTGTCTCTCGTAACGAATTAATCGCAAACTAAAAAAAATAAACACGCTTATTTCCGTTTCTGTTTTCGGTCAGATAATAGGGTTTAACATTAAATAAATGTGAAAGTGACTATCGTACAACACATAATACAACGTATTCGAAAATGATTGCTACCGTCAAATATTTCGAACATTCCTATAAGTAGAATTTTGTGCTTTATCAGGAGGTAACCGTATTTACACCGGTTTTGTGAAGATAAAGTGACTGAGGATCTAGACGACCCTGAATATTCCTCAATTGCATTCATCGAGATTGTTGGAAAGTGTAGAGGTAAATAACCAGCATGAAGAAATCTCATAAAGTGAAAGTTGAAAAGTTGCATTGAAAAGTTTTCCAACATCGAGAAATTAAAAATATATAATATTTTCTAGATTTTGATTGGCGGTTTTCATTTAAATTTGTGTATAATATTTCAATTTGTTTTCGGATTTTTATTTAATATATGCAAAATGATATATGTCCTATCTTCTTATGCTTAATCTGTATGTTAATTGCTCATGACCTATTAGTATTGATTACGATATGTACAAATAATTTTATTTAATTATTGAGTATTTTTAATTTTGATTTCACCGTTCTTTTATAATGTTTTCTTCTTTATTGTAATATCGTATGTGTATATAAATAATAAAACAGTTTTTATCATGAATTATCTGCAAAAATACCTGTATGTGGTTATTTTTAGAACTCCGAATTGGAATTTGAAAACATTAGCATATATTGATATTGAATTAATTATATTTTTAGATTTTGAATACATCTTAAAATGGATGATGGTTCGAAACTAAGATTAACTAGACTAAATATAAAAAGTTTTAATAAAGATCCAGTAAATTTGGCATTCGACAACATACTATACAAAGTTGTTTGTAAACATAGTAAGTTTTCATTGGTCATCAAATAAACAAATATTTATAACTCAATCATTCTTTCAACATGTTTATATGGATTTTTAGAAAAAGAAGAAAAAGTCATATTAAACAATGTATCTGGTACATTTTATGCAGGAAGATTAACTGCTGTGATTGGTCCATCAGGTGCTGGAAAAACTTCACTTGTAAAAATTTTAGCAGGCAACAAGTTTGTGTTATTTTTTTCTCATTACAATTTGTATACTTTCCTTAATTGAAAAAAATGTAACTAAATGTATATTATCAATTGCATATTTGTTTCTAGAAAGAGAAATGTCTCTGGCAAAATTTTAGTTAATGGTGAAAATAGAAATCTAGATAAATTTCAATGGCAATCATCATATGTCGCCCAAGAATCATCTATGTTACCATCCCTTACAGCAAAGGAAACCTTAACTATAGCAGCTAATTTGAAACTTGCAAATACAACACAAGAAGAAAAATCTCAAATAGTTTGTACTTTTATTTTTCGAATATCATTCCATGTGTGGTGAACGAATGTTTATTGTTTTTTTTTTTAGATTGATGAAATTTCTGATTTGTTAGGTCTTCAAAAAACAATGGATACTAGAGTAAAGCAGCTCTCAGGAGGAGAACTTAAACGATTATCGATAGGTGTTGAATTAGTAACAAACCCACCGATCATGTTCTTTGACGAACCAACTAGGTAATTGTTGAAGTTAAAAACTTATATAATTAATACC
>JAOXNN020000004.1:6598484-6636866 GCA_028571205.2 Hydropsyche betteni
TTATTTATAATTACTTTTATTGAATTTTATGTGCATAATAAAAATATTGATTTTGATAATTTTATTCTGTTAATACATAATTGTAAGATCCCAAAAAGTTTAAAAAAATATCAATAGACGCCGCTAATCAATAAAACTTAGAAATTAATGCGTTGAACTTGTTTAAAGACACAATAAATTTAAAATTAGACAGAAAACTTTAGTAAACATTAACAATTATCAATTCACGATATTTTTCAAGTCATTCAACAATTTCGAACAGCTGAGTAAACAAATATCGTCGCAATGTTTTTACAATTTTATCACCAATAATAATTGAGTTCTAGAAGTCTCTACATAATCGAAAGCAACCACCGACTAACTGCTTTAAAAACAATATTAATGTCATTATTTTTCAATTCATATCAACTTTTAATTAAAAGTTGATTTTATATATATGTGATAGGAAACCTTATTTTCAATAACCTGTTCTCTTTATTTATCACCGTTCGCAAATCTCTAATCCATTGTTATTATGCAAGTGACATTTCTTATTACATATGACTCACAATCATTCAATAAATACTACACGAATGTCTGACGTGGTCTTTTTTGTGTCCATTTTCATTTTGTGAACTAAATTTAAACTGATATCAATATTTATTTATTACCGATATGATCAACGATTCATAACAATTTTCCAACTAATTTTAAGTATTTTGTTTTGAATGTTTTGAAAGAAAGACATTTATTTAATTTTCTATAAATGTATAGAAAATTAAATAAAAAACATGAAACAATTTTTTTCACAAAAACGTCTTTCATTGCTTAAATGATTTGATTTTTTTTAAAATATTGTACTTTGAAATATAAATATATTGATTTATGCATGTATTATCTTACAATTAGTTGACCTCAGACAATAGCGTCGAAAGATAATTTTATTGAAAAAAATAACATGCTATTATATAATATTTCGAAGTTTCTAGAATGATATATACCTAATAGCTTTTTTTCATTTTTTATCAAAACTAAAAGGACGATTTTGCAAATATTTGATGATTCACAATAAATGTTAACACTACGTTATCACAACCATGTAATTTGCAACGGTCGTTCATTGGAAAAATCATCTTTTTTCACCTATTCAAGAAAATTCGCATTTTTTCACGCACTTCTACAGAAAATTGTCGTCCACAATATATTAATCACCACGTAGTTATTTCATTGCAATTCACCTTCATGAAAACTATGATAAATCAGACAATATCGAGTTCCCGAATCTCGCGTGGGCGACAATATTTGAATCAGATTTCCTGTTTACTGCTACCATAAAAGGAATAATCGCTGAATTCGACGAATCGGATTGTTACTTAACATGCAAAATGTAAAATATGTGTAACACGCTCTTGTTGACATTCGATCGGCAATGGACACACCTGCAGTTGAATTGCTCAGAAGCATGTCTGCGTTTTGCGAGGATTGTTTTGAAATTAGAACACGAAAATAAATATTTGTTTTCAGCATTCTAAACTAAATAAAAGAAACGATTTGACAAAATGTATTGTACCGAAACATCTTTATGATGATGTGAAACATGATAACACAAAGCACCTAGTCTTTTAGTTTTTTATTCCTTCCTGAAATGTAGATGAACGTCGTTTATGCATAATGAAAATGTTTTAAAATTTGTATATTTATAAGTTTTCACTATGATTATGTAAAAAAATATTTTTAAGTAATTATGTGACTCAGTATGGTATCTGTCTATTTTAAGTAATCAATAGTTTCATTGTTTCAATATTAAGTATAACATATGAGCTCATTAGCTTCGAAAACTAATTGTAAGTTTATATAATAAAAAAAAAACAGGAACTTCCATTTTTAATGATCATATGAATATCCAAAATAGAAGTGATGAAAAAGGAAATCGTCGGATTCATCTCGACCACCTGATAGTTCTATATTTGTTTTGCATACATCCTACAGACAATCCGAAACGAAATGCATTCTAAATGAAAGAAAAATGACAGAAAAGACGTTTTAATTTCACGGCAAATGTTCCAGTTTTCGGTGACAATGCGAAAAATTCTTTTAACTTTACACAAAGCGAGCGCACTCCTTCGAAATGTAAATCTTTTACTCCTTTTACAATTTATAATCGAAAAAAAGTACAAATCTTCGGTTTAAATAAATGTGCCAGATTGAAATTGCGGTACAGTGCAGTTCCGTTACCGTGGATAAGTTTCCAATGATTTGTTATGCGATTTATGCGGGCATTTTTTTTGAATACACAATGACAAGTTTGCAATTTTACTTTTTTATCAGTCAACAGGGTCGATATTTTTCTGATTGCTATAATGTCGGTCACCGATTGCTGAAGTTAAAATATAAACGGTACAATTAGTAGAAGATTGTGATCGTTTACTTATTGCTTGAGACTATTTAGCAAGAGATATTATTTGGAGAGTTACCTTCCCCATATCACTACATAATGGATACATGAGATAAGAAAAAAATGCCCAAACATCCGGTGTTATCCGGAAAGTCCTTGCCCTGCAGTGCGCATTATATGGGCCACGCATAATGGTGATAATTGTAATTTTAAAAATTTGCATTCTCTTTATCCGATCAGCATTTTAAAAACCACAATTTTCTTATTAAGAACAATGTTTAGTCTGCTTGTGAAATAAATTATTCAAATATTTATCAATAAGTTTTCGGTTTTCCATCTAACGAAAAAATGAGAACATAACCGATTGTATGCAAATACGAAATTCGACAAATTATAAAGTTCAGTAGACGTTCCGAGAAACTGTTTTTGTGGTCAATTTAAAGTGCACAGAAAATTCTTGGTCATGTCACGTATCGGACACCTATTCATTCATCTGACAACCTCATAAGGATTCAAAAAGTGGGTTGTCTAGAATCTAAACAACCACATTAAAACTCAACCCAACCCATGGAAAACCCTTGGTAATGTAGGGTTTTCCCTCATCTTCTACACTCTTGTAAAATTATGGATTAATGTTAAGTTAGATGCGGATCCTGATTTAATTGTACCCGACTTTATCAACATTTTTTAAGTATGATCTAATAAATGCGATTAATTATGCGCATCACGTGTGCACTTGTGCATTGCATTATTGTTTATTGTCATTGCGGAGCAAAAATGCCGACAGTCAATTTTGCTTTGAATTTATCATACGAAGTTTCAGTATGTATAAATAGGCGTGAATATTATTTAAAACGAATTTTAGGGACTTTTGAATGTTTAATTTTTCAACTTTATCAATAAGAACTTTATAAAATTATTTTTATGTTTGACCACAAATTTATAAATGTTTAACCGACCACAAAAAAATCGAAGAAAGTCTCGGAAATACCACTTATCACAATTTCCTCAATAATAATTTCAACCCCAAATTGAACATAAAAACCTTATGATAAACGAATCAAATCAAATATATATATTTTTTCAAGTTTATTTAATAACTATAGGACACGTTAGCCACAGGAATGTCGTTAAGCCACTGAGTTACGTGAACTCTATAGCATATCCTGGTGATGGGTGACCGTAACAAGGAAAACCTTTCAAATCGATTGTCTTCTCTCCTTTTAATGGAAGTCCTCACAATAAAGATAAACTGTGATTGTCTTGTAATTTTGCTTACGCAACAACGCCATTTGTGGTCGACAATTCAATAACGATTTAAATAAATGTCACAGCGGTTCGCTCTGCTGTACGCTTTTTTACTATATTTTATATTTAAAATATGACTTGTATAGTTCATTGATAATTTTAGATTCAAATATGATGGAAAAAAACGAGTAATTAACAGCGAAAAGTTTTTCTTTATGGAGTTGAATATAGAAACGTCGTTTTTTTATTCAAATTACTAGAATGTCTACATTTTATCTATGACAGCAAAATCGTAATATAGAAACATAAAAAAATATAAACTTCATATTTTATTTCAAAAGACAAAGGCCAAAAGATGTGAATGTATGAGTCATGAGATTGAACAAAGTTCTTTTGCGTTTTACAATGAATCGAGAAAATGTAATTGGTTACGAAAAAAGAAAAACTGTTGCGAAAAAGTACGATATAAATAAACGTTTTCGCATACAGACAATCGATGAATTCGCGTAATTTTTACGAATGTAAACAATCGTCGATTCTCGCGTGAAATTTTTCTTGTGTGCATAAAATAATAACAGGGGCTTATAAGATAATCTATTCGTTTGCAAAATCACGTTGACATAAAACAATAGTTGTATTATATGTTTCGATTTGCATTTGAATGTGTGACGAAATGTCATAGAATCTCATTATGATTTGACATTTTATAATTTCGAATCAACATCAATTCGATTATTTATATTGAAAATGTGGAAATTTACTATTACGAAAAAATAAAACAAATATACATACAGTACCTACATACTGTACATTTCCTGTTTATATTTTTACATATTTCAATATTGACCCAAACCGCACTGCAATATTTCCACTAGTTTAAAACATTTTCCCTTAAAATACCGGAAATATAAATATCAATAATGACATCAGCATATTTGATAACTTACCTCATCGCACATATTTAATATAAATTACAATATTTAACAAAACTTTGCTATCTATAATTTTCAAATAACCACATATCACTAAAACCTCAATCTATTTTGTATTTTTTTTTTTTTATAAAATTTTGTCGATTTTGATTTCGATTCGATACGTGATCGCATTCATAGCGTCCGTTTCGATTTGCATTTATGCAACGAGGCCAATATACAATTTATCTGGTGAATGCATAATTTTTGAATAAACGTCGCAGATTTTTTCACTACTGTACAATCCAGAATTTGTTTCGTTTTTGAACATTTCCGAATTCTCGAACGTCTCATGTGTGTTTTGTGATCTAACAACTAACTATTGTTTACAAATCGCACACCCACGACACGAATGTGGCAAAGAATGCCGAATACATTTTTCAATATGCCATGTCCATACTTTACGTGTACAACATACACATTCGTGTCGTTGAAAATGATTTCTCTCTTATTGGTCAGTGTGGCTAAAGGCGATGTTGCGGTTTTGCAATTTTCTCAGAAGTCAAAAAGTGTGAAAGTTCATTTGTGACATAGTTATAGTGTAATATAATTGAATGAGTTTTCCTCTAAGTAAGAGAATAAACCAAATTTTGAACATAATATGATCTCATTATTGAATGAATAAAACAAAATTATATGAAAATATTTTCAAACATAGAATTTGAATCATAAAATTTTGATACTATGTAGAACATAAATATTTCACAATCATATAAATTTTTAATAAAGAAATTCTCATTTAGCCATTTTTCGAAGAAATGCATATGGTTTTTATGATATTTCGACCTCAGCTCATTTTCGCAACGCGTTCCCAAAATTCGTTCGATTCGCATTAAATTTTTAATACGTCAGATAGATTCAGAGGAGATAAGTAAAATTTTATTATATATTTTTTTTAATCGTGTAATGATAGTCATCAGGTGATGTACGTCGTACTCCTGTGACAATGACGAATCATTTGATCGGAACGAATGTTTCAGAATGCAAAAAATTATGTACATAATTTGAATATTATATCATACAGAAACAATACTCATTTCTGAAAAATAACATTTTTAGTCTTTTTTATTATTTGTGTTTATTTTTGTGGCATATCTCGTTTCAAAGATGGTGTAACATTAGATTAAATATTTTTTTTATTCATTCATCAGTTGTTTTATGGTTAAAAATTGGGCAAAAAATTTAGCTCGGCATTGAAAAGGTCACTTGTTTACAATTTGAATAAAAAAATATAAATAGCAATATAATAGGTTTGTTGTTAAATTTTATTTAAATATTGATATCACAGTCAACTCATCTTTGAACTTTTGCATAAAAATTATTTATCACACGATTTCATAATTACCTTGAGTTGTTGCCCGTTAAAAGCAGCGACCAACTCTAATTTTAGGCATAAGATTTATAACAATTGAAATAAGAGTATTTCTTCTACTTTCTGATGATGGTGATGATGTTTCCTAATCTCTCTTATAATCTTAATTTAAACATGCACTTTCTCGAATCTTAAATTTGTTTCTACGATATTTTCGATGAATTGAAAAAAGGCCAAGTATTTTCTCGTTTTACAAATAATGTTTTTTTATTGAAAATCATTAACTTTTTTACGACTAGAGTTTTGCTTTTTTTTATTTTGAAGCACTTCATATGTAGTAAAAAAAAATGAAATGATTCCTATATATTTCATGACATCAATAATAAATATGAAGTATATTGATGAACAATTACATACATACATACATGAATAATTATATAATATAACAAAATCGATCAAAAATACTGAAAAATTATTATGTTTATGCTAGAATGATTGCAGATTTTTATAATTCGAAAAAAGTCAAATTTTCAATTATCATTTTCATTATATTATAATAAATTTAAAAACAATTTTATTTACTTTTTTACTTGAATTGTAAAATATCTTGAAAAACACATCATATTTCGGTCGTTATGAACACCGATATGCATCTCATGTTATTTAATTGCATCACATGTAATTACCGCTTGCCATATGCTCTGGATTATTACTGACGTTATTTTTATTTTAAAAACAAGCATAATTTGCTAGTACTGAAATATTTTAATACCACGATCATCGTTTAAAAAAAATAATGATTTTTTTATTGCGCGAGGATCTTGCAATATAATAATTCATTGATCATGCAACATCAGAAAACACTTTTTTATTTTCCTCGTTTAATTTTATATCTTGTTTTTATAAACAAGATATAAAATTATAACAATCGATCTTCTATGAAAAAACATACATATCAATATCTAAGATGTATTGACGACTTTGCACAATTATCGCCAGGCAAACTACAGGTAAAATCCAATTTACTTTGACGTGCATGTAGAACGCGATACATGTCCGCGTGACCAGGAAACGAAGAAAAAATCAACGACGATAATCAATAGACGACCAAAGAAAAACTCGTTGCAAAAAAAAAATGGAGACGAGATAGAAAAAAAGCGATTTTTTTCGAATGCATCGAACACGTTTTATGCTAAAGACCCGACGAGACGCTCCTTTGCATTCAGGACGGTTTCGCGCGAAGAAATGGAATTGCAAAAGCCGTTTTTCCCAGATCACGTTGCCGGTCGAAATATATAAATATAAATAAACGAACTTTAAAGAAAAAAATATAAACGAAAATAAACAAAACCGAATGGAAAAATCGTTCGGATGCGCATTTGCATGTGCAAATGCATTATGGGCTTGCGTTTCGATAAACAACCCGGAGATATTCGTTTTGCTTTATGCATGTTCATAAAAAAGTAATAGATATATTTCGAAGAAAATTTTAAAATTTCAAAGATTATATATTGTCGGGAAATCTATGTTTATTTCATATCTAGAAAAAAATTGAAATATTCTGTCAGTATTTATATATTTTAGTTCTATATTGACATCCTCCTAAGATAAACAACTGCGCAAATACTAAATTTACAAAAAATTACCTGTCGGTTATAAAAAAAACTGCCAAAACATATAATCGTTTTCTTTGTTTTTCGATACGTTCTAATCGTGATGTATGTGTTCATTATTTTTTACTCTTTTCAATTATCTTCTTCCGTCATGAAAATTGCAGATCTCGTTACAAATGGTAGCATCATTTTAATATTGCCATATTCGGAAAAACGCCATAGAATTCATGCTAAATGAATGATCACGGTGAGATTTTTATATCACGCGAGATAAATGTAATATTTCATGGAATATCATAATCGCATAACACAATTTACAAAGTTTCACAATTTTTATCTCACTTTTTCTTAAATACATGCAGGTCGTGTAATAACTAACAAATGCAAATAAAAAAACGAACGTAAATACGTTTCGTTCTGTTTAAATATAATGTTAACTTGTCGATTATCACGTATGCCACTTTTATGAAATATCACGGTTGTATAAAATATGTTTAATTCATAAAAATGTACATGGCACAATAATTGATTTTTAAATGAGAGAACCCTTTTGTTTGCATTATTAATGTTAAAAAGATCCGTTTTTAAATCTAATCGTAATGGCTACTCACAAACATACGGAGATTATTCGCAAACGTATAATTACTATGCTAATTTCAAACACTTTACCTCATTCAGAATGTTGACTCTGTACGATGCACCATAACTTGAGAAACACGCCTCATATAGAACTTATTTTAAATGATAGCTTTTCCACAAAACGTGACGATGGAAATTTATATCAGTCGCACACCTTACAGAATCATTGTTTTCCTTCTGCGTCTCAAGTGGATTGAGTAACATCTTGATTTATTTACAGTTCCACAAACGAGCATCAACATCTGAGAAGAGGTGTTGTAATTGTAATGTAACACCATCCAACGACCACATAAATTGTTTTTTTTTTTCGTCGGATCTTATTGTCGATCGCGTCGCGTCCCACCAAATATTGTGACTCGAATCCGTAATTATATCGCATCCGTGATACATCCGCACAATCCTTGACCCGTCGTCATCGCCAAAGACGTATCCTTGTACCACTCTTATGTCGAAGTACATGTCGAATGGCATCTGCAGTTCGCATGAAAGATATCCTTGTACCAGTCACCACCATCTCCCCGGTTGGGGTTATCCCTGGCGATAATGAGCTTGACCTTTTGAAGGAGCAGTCTGAATTTTGCATACAAAGCCTCCTCAGTCCCGGATCTGGTCAAGCACCGAGGAAGGACGGATTGTCCTTGAGAAGGTCATATGTGAAGGGAAAATTTAATGAATCAATCAAATTGTTCATCACTGTCTGATAATTTCGTATCGTTTTCTTTTCCTTATTGTCATTACTTTTATTAATTACAAATTTTGATATGAGAATATTTTATTTAAAAAAATTAACTCCTGAAATTATTTCATAGCAGCAATTTTATAAATAAATAGAAATAAAATTGATAATAATATGGCCAATCTAATATTTTGTTCAAATTGAATTTCTGAACGAATAAGAAATCACAAAAAAAACAGCAATGTTATTTGAAACGCATTTAATAATAAAGAATTCAAGAAGCCTTATTAATATTTGAAATTTGCAATACAATTTTACAATTTAAAGAAGTTTGTGGCATCGATTAATTTTCGAAATCGATGGAAACACCCGCATTCAGTTCGCGCCATTGTAATCAAATGGGACACGTTCTCGCGGTCGTTCAACGGTGAAAAATTACCGTCAAAATCAAGAAGTCATGTTTTGACTGATCATCCGACAAAAACAGCACCAAGTATCATTGTCGATGACCTAAAAATGTCGTTGGAAACATCGCGTACATCGGTACATCGAAGTACATGTACAGTGACGACAATGCAAAAACCGCAACGTTCCTGCCCTCAAAATAGTTACCGACTGTTGTTTATATTGTTCAATTGAGCATCGTAAGTTA
Source organism: Hydropsyche betteni (assembly GCA_028571205.2). Taxonomy (NCBI): domain Eukaryota; kingdom Metazoa; phylum Arthropoda; class Insecta; order Trichoptera; family Hydropsychidae; genus Hydropsyche; species Hydropsyche betteni. The sequence continues at coordinate 6,607,970 of JAOXNN020000004.1, forward strand.
CTTTTTATAGATTGATAATCATATTTTTTAAAACGTCATTGGGTGAAGAAATGGAACATGCAAGAACGAGTCGGACATTGAACTTCCTGTTCATAAATATTCCTTTTTATTGTTTCACAAACGATGCGGTAAATTGGACGTGATAGAATATTCCAGAACAATACATTCAATTATATCAGAATTTAAATTAATTACTCTCACGTAATATTACATTATATTTGCCTTGGTTATTTTACGAGCACAACTCGTTTCAACTCACTTGAGTCAGCTGTGCAGATTTAGACGAAGGAAATAAACAAAGTGAAACAAAAGCGTTATCCTTTTACACAGTCAACCTTAATCGTGGACACTTATGTCAATACGTTTTTAGGTCATTTCGATTAATGTCAATAGACGTTTACGAATTCAGGGTCGATCTGTCATGAACGAAGTGAATTGTCATACGACTGAAACTTCCTTGTCTTCTTATTATTGAATGTTGATTGTTTTTGTTGACAATAATCGCAAAGTCGTTCACCAAGTCAGTGACACTTCGAGTTAAAATCAGCCTTTGGGATTTCCCCGATAACCAACAGGGAACGCCAACAACTGCCTACGTGACATTTAAAAATCATCGTTGAGCTTTCTCCATACGGATGTCCATTGTTATGCAGATTCGTCCTTTCATTTCCATCAAAAAACGTGTACATGTATATTTGGGTCAGACGATTCTTTTTTGTAATCATTGGAAATCTTTAAATATAAGAAAAGAGATAAAGCAATTACGAAGAAAACATACTATACAATTGTTTAGTTTCTGATACCACAAATATTCGTAATCATTTTCTAATATGTATAAGATTTAATATTAACTCTTAATAATTTTGTAATCAAACAGTTAGAATGGAAAAATAACGTTTCTAATCAAAAATTTTGCGCAATCATATAATAATAATAAATCATAGTTGTTTTTTTTTTTTAACATGATAACAGTTTTCTGCAATAATTTAAAAAATTCAAAGAAATCCGATGTTTACAGTTTGCATGAATTAATTCGGTTTTTGCTCTAATAGACGGTCTAGTTCAACTCCCACGTATATTCATATAATTTGTTATGAAAATTATATTATTTATGTTATGTAAAAGCGGTAAAACAACGCTTGAATATAATTGAGATCCATTAAATATTTATGAACGTGGGTAATCCGGGAAAATACTGCATTTCTTATACTTTTCGGTATATAAGTTCAACGTTCCGTAATTTACAAAAATATTTATAATCAATGTTACAACCATATATCCGCGTTTGATAAGACGATCCTGTTTTGTATGTTTTAAATATAAAACAAAGCAATTAGTTGAAAATAAATCGTTTAAATTTTCTTTGAAAGATTGATGAACCTCTATTCTGAGAAATAAATTATCGGAATTATGAAAATCTAATATTTTTTTTGCGTTTGTGAAAATGTGTGTTGTGTAATCGACAACGGCCGTGAACTTCGTTTCATTTTTGAATTTTTTACGACGAAGTATTTACGAAATACGCGCGGATGTTTTGTTTTCAATATTTTCAAATAAAATCAAAACAACAAAATTTTCCAAGTTAGCACCATTTTCCCGACATGAATTCGATGAAAAAAAAACTAAGTATGTGTCACGATTTATACTTGTGACGTGTTTTTATTTGCAATAACAAGATTCTGTAATTGAAAGCTTCATAGCTACTCTCCGATAAGAACTAATTATTATTTCAAACGTTCAGCAAATTATAAGCTAAATATCACGTTCGCGATGGAAATATTTTTCAATCCAATTAAAACACGAATTATATACATGTTTTCACAAAACGTCATTCTCGATTACGTGCTTATCACTTATTGTAATAAAATTAAATATCTAAAAAAAAAAAAAACAAACACAGAAGGTCGTATGCGTTTTCTTGTGAGAACTTCATGAAAATATTAAACCTCCAAGTATTGCACAATTTTGTATAAACGCTCATAATTTTTCATAAAAAATCATAAACGCATGAAGTGAAAGTCATATTTTTCATATAAATTCTTTGTTCAAAAAATACCTAACAAAGTACATTTTCTATTTACTGAACCGAGCATGAAATTGCAAATTTCACTGATCGCACGTATTCTAGAACCAAACGAAAAACACAAAATACGAATACGAGATCATGTCGCTTTATATATTATATACATATCAATCTTTTCTCATAAATACAAACAACATTATTATGAAAATTACAGAGATATGAACGACTGCAACACGCTATATAAAACCGATGCATTCGCGTCCCTAATAAGTGCATATCGAAACCCACGACTCGCAACAATTCGCATACATTAGAGTCCACGTGAATGACAATCCGATGATCGTTGACTTCCTCGATGAATCGCACGCGTTACTCCGATCTATTTACGCGTATTTTTTCATGGCAAATTCCGGGGAAACGTGACGAGAAAAAGCGTGGGCCCGAAAATGCTTCATTCATAAAACTAGTGACTAACTTTTAGTTTTTACTATTTTTTACTACGCAAGTGCGTGACGTGAAGTCGAAGACAGATTTACAAGAGTCGAATGCACCTGCGTCAGTACCGAAGGTGGTCAAATCATGAGTAATCCAAATGAAACCTTGATGTCGGGTCGACGTAGATCGAATCGATTTCTACCGTCGGAAAATACTGTAATAAATCGAATCCGCTTCTAGAAAGTCTCCGAAGCGTTTTTCTGAATCATCCGCGTCTTCAGATTAGCAAAAATTCGATGATTTTTCGGCTCAAGGTTGGAAACGAACTGAAAAATGCTTTGCATGCAACGGTGCGATGTTCGCTACTGCGATTTGGTAATTAGGACCAATTTCGACGTATTTCCTGGAAGATTCATGTTTTGTTTTGGTCAATGAATTGAAAGTGAGCATATGACGGTTTGTATACGTATGGCTTTCAAGGAAAATATTCAAGTAATCGAATTAAAATAAGTGGTTTGGTGATATCATCCACTTTTGGCTGCGATGTCATTGATGAAACATCATCTTTTGTATGTGAGGATGAAACAAATTTGTTTAAATTAATGATAATATCAGAAAGAATTTTCCCGCATTCTCAGAATGTTTTTGATATATGAGAAATTGGGAATTTGTCGATGATTAGTTAAATCTAAATTTAACGATATTATGAATATTAGAAAAAACTCGTTCTCGGAAAATGTTGAAAATTAAATTAAAATATTTTTCAAATTATTTTGACTGTTTATGTTTCGATAAAGCAATTATTTCTATGAAGCGTGTATCATGAATAGCTAATGATAAGAATTATAATTCAATCGGAAAAAATTCCCCGATCATGAATTCGGTAAATTTTAAACATATTCTGTAAATTATTTAAAATATAATAGTATTTACCAATTATGATATCATTTTTGAAAATAATGTCCGGCAAATTACACAAAATGTAATTCAAACACGAAAACATTACTGATTCAAAGAATTAATTACAGAAAATCTGCAATATATAAAAAAAATGCACCATTTATCTTAAAATAAATTTATATACGGTCAAATCTGCTCTATCAACAACCAAATGTGTTATCTATAAAAAAAAAATATATCCACATATTAATATATAGGTCAACCGTTAATTTTAAACCAAACCAACACAACAATTAGAATCGATGTAAAAATCTAACAATTCGTAGACGGGAGAGGCCCCTCCGAAGCGTATGCATGCGAGAACAAAAAAATGGCGGTACCTTTATTCAGCCCGTTGAAAACAAAATCCGGTCGTCCGAAAACACAACGGGGACAATGGCTGACGATGGCATTCATCTGACCATGACTGATGCTGCAGCGAAACGACTTGACTTCGAATTTTCGTGTTTGCCCACCGCGACGCATATTATATAATACAACACGTCTTGCCATTAAAAAAACGGTATGCTTCCATACAATATCGAAGATTGAAAAAATCATACATTTTCCAAACCATAATAAAGCGACATTTGTGAAATCGGTGACACACACTTCCATTATCGGAAATCACCTAAAAAATACGCAAATTCGCTCATGACTTTTGATACAACGATGTTTTTGCGAATTTTGCATTCGCCAACTCAAATTGGCAATCGATTCGATTCCGTTCGTCGAGTCCCGCGATCATTGCGCTATTTTTGTCGGCAGATGACGAACGTGATGATGGCCCGTGGACGTTACGCACCCGTGATGTCACATAATGCGATCCATTGTCGGTTGGTTGTTTTGACCGTATTTGATCACATCACCGTTGTCGTCGATCATGACTTTCCTGGAAGTCCACGCGAGCCCATCGGTGTGTCGAACCTCTTCGCAGGTTGGTACACGTGACGTCAAATGAGCAAGGTTGGCGCGAGTTTTTTTTTTGTTTTGTTTTTAATACTGGTCTTTCAGGTTTATAAGTAAACGATTCGATTTGAGTGTTTTCTGTGTTGGAAGGGGTGGGGTTCTTATGAATTTTTATTAATCTAATCGTGTGTAGATGGGTGTCAATTAGTAATTGTTATTATGATGCGATTTTTTTATGCTATTGAATGTTTCAAGTGTTTTTTTTTATTATGTAATAAAAACGAGGTAATTTTCAAAGGATTAAATAATAAAATATCTTGTCAAATTATGTAAATCTAAAAAGAAAATTTTATTATCACAAGTCATTTAGATTCAATATTGAAAATCTAATTATTCGATAAGTAAGGATTACTAAAGTGACATGTTCAATATACAATGCATCGTTAATTTGAAATCAGATGGCAAAGAATAATTTCAACATTTTTCTTCTTAAAAATTATTTTTCTTTTATCATCGCGTAATCTTAAGAAAATGTTTAATATAAAGAACGTTAATGATAAATTTTTAACAATATTAACTAACCACTAACAAAACGTGCAAAATCAGTTTTTTCTTTCTTATTATACAGATAGTCCTCGACTTACGACGGTTCGCACTTACGACCGAAAAAGAAAATAATACAATTTTTTTTAAGAAATTGAACATTAAATCTCAAGGGGCGTGAGAAATAAATACGGAGGAATGCATAATAGAACCATCAAAAAAATCGTACTGAAAGAAATGGCTGCTGCTTTAAATTTAATTAATCAAAGAATACAAAAATTTGAAATGATGGACTGAAACACCGAAAGATTTTCAGATGTTATTTATTTATTATTTCATTATTGTATTAATAAAAGTAAGTAAAACTACAGAAAAAAATAATAATTGTACAGATTCGACTTACGACCGAGGTTCAGAAACGTATCTCCGTCGTAAGTATCTCAGGACTACCTGTATTCCAATACGATTCAACATATTTTCCGACTAAATATTAATATTTCTAGACCGTTAGCAGCCCTGAATGCGAAAAATTGCGTGCGCAACTGCCTGCAGCGCACATATAAAAGGCATGGAGGGGATCGGACAAGTCAGTGCGAAACGAGTTGTCGACGCGTTTCGGTCTTTTCCTGAATCGAATCCCTTCATAGCTGCGTAGCTCGACCCGTAGTTAACGTCAATCAAGAAACAAACAAAAATGAAATTCCAACTGTTGACAGTGCTGGCCTTGGTCGCCGCAACGGCCGCTTCTCCAGGTACTTTTCGTCCGCTGAAAATCGGCTTGTTAAAACACGCCACGCTACGTTGAAACGTAGCGTCGTAGAGCTACGGTTTTGCATATAGTACGGCGTTTCATAACCTCCAAGTCAATGGAGCAATGTGATTTTTCGGTTTGGCTCGTTCGCTGTTTGAGTTTGGGTGTTTCTGTCGTAGTTTGTACTTTGGAAGGCTGTAGAGCGACCTTGGAATGGTAGAGGCGGCGTGGATGCCGAGTGATGAACAGTGTGCGAATGTGGTGACTAATTAATCACGTCTAAAATATGTTTCTATGAATTTATAGCACATATTTCGTGCTTTGGTTGTGCGGTGACGGGATTGAAATTTCGAAAGTAGGTTCATTAGTTTGTAAAATTGCCGATGAGTGCTGTTTGTTCGTTCGCAAATTAAAATCGATTTGGATGTGCTGAATTTTTAATTTTTTAATTGAAAAAATATATTTTTCACCGTTACAAAAATAAAAATTTTATGAAAACAATAAATTTGTCCTTCGTTGAATTTTTATTTGTTATTGTTACAATTTATTAAAAACTTTTTATTATTTCTGTACCATTAAAATTTTTATTATATAAATTACTACATAAATCAAACATAAAAAATGTGTTTGCATATTTGAACAAGTTCCACCTTTTTTGTCGATGTGCTTATTGTGTTGATGTGTCTGCATGTTAACAGCAGTAAAAACATATTCGGTATGTCTGTGTTGAAAAATAATTTTTGTTTTGATTTTTTCAGTTAAACAAAATAATCCCCAAGATGTCGACGTTATGATAGTACCTCTTGAATCACAATTATATGACATAGACGATGCAGAAGGTGGTTTCCCTGGTGGATTCTTCTCCTTTAACCCTTTTGGAAATCCTTTCTCTGGATTTATGCAAAGCATGGATGGTAATATATATTAAACAATTTTCATGAAATAATTGTGTATTGAATCTATAAATTTTTTCGTTAAATAACAGATATGCTTAGAAGTCTTCGTGAACAGATGACCCAAGTATTGCATAGATTGCCTTCTGAAAATACGGAATGGAAAGAAATATCTGATGGTAAAGGAAATACAACATCAACTACGAAAGTCATCAACGGTCATAAGGTCACCATCAATGAAACTACTTATGCTAATGAAGGAGATAATGCAGGAACCTTCTTCAAGATTCGTGTTGTTGACGTTCATCCTACATCTGAAGAAGATACCAACAGTTCAGAAGAAAAGGCAACTTTAAAACCAAAAATATCAGAAAGTAAATACATAGTTTTCTTTTACATTCCAATATATAAATTTTGCTGTATAATATTTTTTATTTCCTTCCTTATATGCAAAATTCATATTGTGAATACATATGAATTTAGATTTTTTTAAAGTTCTTGAACTATTTTATATATATATTTTTTTGAATTAAATTGTAGCTGATAAAGATGCTGAAGAAGTAACTCTCAAAAACAGCAGTGAAGACCTAGAGAAGGGATCTCCCGAAATACAAGAGAGTGCTAACGAAATACCACGAGGCAAACAAGAGGTAGAATTATTACAAGCATAAAATTAATATGTATTTTATTATATAACTCTTGATATAATACTATTACACTTAACAATCTTGATTATTTTATCTGCACTAATTAGGACCATAATCGCATGTTACTATTATTATAAATAATTTTTCAATTACAGAATTGTTTTAATGTTGATATTTGACTAAAACAATTTAATTTGAAAATTTAGCATTCTGGTTTTTTAAATTGCAAGGAGTTTTTATTCCAATGTTGACTTTATTTGAATATATGTATACATTTTTTTTTAATTTGAAATATTAACATAAAATTTCATATATAATTAATTCAATATTTTTTGAAATCACTTGCAATGTAAAATAATTTAATTGCTAATGTGCCACAAAACATACCCTTTGATATTTTAGTTTGCTTGAAATTCCATCTTTTTTAGTAGATATAGTTATTCCTAAATACTATTTAATTTAGTTATATACACATAGTAATAATCATAGAACAACAAGATAATCTAAATGTAAATACGCATTTCAGGCTTCCAATTGCATGTATTTTATTACCGATTATTTTAATTAAATTTTTTTGATATACCGAGTGTTTTTATTTTTTTTGTATAATTGTAATTTCCTTTTTCCCATCCAAAGCTTTAATTTTACTTTCAAATCTAAGCATGAAGTATTTTTTTTTTCTTTCCACTTCACCCTATAACACAAATTAATCTTTTTTCTTTTCACTATATAATTTTATCACTAATAATAACTATAATATTTATTTACACTTCTATACTTCATGATTATTTTTAACAAAAAATGAAGTTGATAAGTGAAAAAATTAAGAATTTATTAACAAAAATTTTGCTGAAATAATACTGTTGTTTAACATAATGCACTCAATTTCATTGCACTGTGTGTAACTTTTGTCACCCTGCACATTTCCAGAAAGAAGATACATTGAGCAATGAAATTGAACTCCTCGGGGAAGATTTCAAGGCCGACATTGTACCAGAAGAGAGCATCCGAAACTATAAATTTTCCGGACCCGAATACACAATCGCTAGTGAAGAAGATCTTGCAGAACCCATTAAAGAAATTGAAACTAATGACGTGAATTCCAATTTCGGATATGATCTTTCAAACGACATTTACGTAAATCAAATGTTAGCTGATGCCAACGCTCCAACCAATCCTGACGCCGAGTTGATCGATGTAGATCTTATTAATAGTCAAGTTCAATCTCAACAATCATATAAAAACGATAAAATCATTCCTCTAGCTTCAATAACAACATATCCTGATAATTTATGGCCTGTTTATTTCAAAAATGTTCGGTCATAAGTATATGTTAACGTTCATGATATTTTTAGAAAACGAATCTAGGTTGATTATTTTTATTTATTTTCTAAACTTTCCATATTGCCAAAGTTTATTTATTTTATGTAATTAAGTTATTTTTTAGTATAAGTTTCATTCATGTTTGGTTTATTTTTTTTAAAAAATATGACGCTGTTAAGACAATTATCCTATTTTGAGGATATCCTGAAAAACAATTTATATGTGGAGATGTAAATAACTGAATAAAACCAATATGATTTTATATATTAGATCTTATTATTTGATATATTTAATATTTATACAAGTACAATTTCACGAAACCTTGCACTATTAATGACCGAAAACAAAAGTAATAGTACAAAATTAAAATATGAGAAACAGTTCTTTTTGTTAAAAATATGTAAATTTTTTATAATTGAAAATATATAATTAAAATTTTACATACATCTGTAGAACACAGAAAGTTTTTGGAAAAAACAACAAATTTTAGTGTTTATTAACATTACGGATCTATTATATTTTTCAGTCAATATGACTTCATATGTTAATATTATATAATACTTACGATGACATTATCGTAGTATGAAAGATTACATAATACTTAAAGTGTATGTGAACCTTTCAAATTAAACCTAATTAGTCTTTTAATTTTGATTTGAATAAAATCATCAAAAATTTAAAATAACTGAAATTTCAAGCTAATGATTAAAATCAATCTGGTGAAAAACATATTTTCGAAAAAAATAAATTTTTCTACACAATAGACGTATAAAACTACTTTTTCAACATTAATATCCATTTATTGAACAGAAAAGTAGAGCTCTAACACTAGCCCACTTTAACATAAAAATTTACCAGGATTTCTTTGCATTAACCACTTTTAAATACACGAAAAACAATAATAGATTAACTTACATAGAGACTTGACAAAAAATATTTACTCAAAAGAACTTAAATAGCCTAAGAAAACACAAAACCACTGGTAAAGCTGAAAGAAAGCCGAGAATTATCAAAATCATAATTTTACTTTGAGGAAGGTGACAATATAAATATAAGTTCATTTCATCAGAAGTAAAAAATGGAAAAGTATAAATATCATTACATTTTAAATAATGTGATTTTCCAAAAAACAATCAGGTAAAGCGGTTAAGTGAATAACAACAATGTTATAGGTGTTACAATTTATATAGTCACCACAAAATAAACATATGTGGATGAATCTTGGGTATCTTTAAATATATTTAAATAAAACTATTAAGCAAATATCGAAACATGACATCGAAACAGATTTTTCACTACACAAATTTTTTTGGAAAATTTCTCTTTTCCCAAAATAATAAGTCAATGAGTGTATGAACTATTCATTATTATTTCAATGAGAATTGACCATTATAATCTGGTATTTTTCATATAAAATCCAGGTAATAAAAAATTTATTGAAAAGAAACTTTTTCAATCATTACAAACATAAAAGATATTTATTGTTCTTCAAGCAATAGAAATTACCTTTTTAAGTTAATAATATATTTCAACATATATCAGCCTTTCTGCATAATATACGAAGCAATGATAGCTATTTATGAAATTATTAAACCTCATGCGCATAAGGTTAGAATTTTATAAAAAAATTCATTTCACTTATCATAAATGCTACACTAAATCAAATACGAAAAATGAAATATGTAATGTAATCTTTGGCGCTATTAGACGAAATAGAGGATTCTGGATAGTTTTTCGTTAAATCAACTTTAGTGATTTTATCAGTACATCAAAGTAATAATATAAGTTGTATATATCATTTAGCCATATAAAGAAAAATGACATAAGTAGTTTTTGAAAATACGAAAAAACAGAATACTACATTACGATGGCTAGACTTAATTGTGAAAATGATAGATTTAACCGTGAAGTTAAAAATATAGTTGTAATGGGCCAAATCAACATTGTTTACAAACCCAAATAACCCAAACGAAATTTAAATCTTATAACCAAATAATTAGACTAACTTATTATGTGATGCAAAAAATAAATATAAGAGAATTGCCAACAACCATGTGACCATTGTATACCATGTTGTTTTTATTATCTTTTGCAAAGTAGTTGCAGGAAATGTAGACTTAAATAATGTAGATAGTTTCACATATAGCAATTCATTAGCATGAATGGGGACAAATAAAGAAATAATCTGTAAAATTATGTTAGCGTGGATCACTTTTGGTAGGTTTTGCGCTGCAGCAACAAGTAATTTGTCCATACCAATATATCTTAAATGGAAAACCTTCAACCAGAGTGACTTGACATTATATAGCAGGGGACATGAACAGGCTGCTTATAGTGATTATGAAGAATTTCAAATAATACTGTATAATGATAAATATGAATTTATCATGATATTAATTGTTCTAAAACACCTTGACGAATTAATGTTTGACATTCTTTAGTTGGGAGAAAATGTCTACTATTTTTTTTAAGTAATACAACATCTCCATCTTCTAATTCAAATATTCCATAATCGGTGAGGCACAAAACTTCTATATACAACGATTTTGGAGGTTTAAGATTTTCTGTCAAATCTATTCCCATATAATCTACGTCTTTTCCCAAAGATGTCATGAAAGTTGCCAAAGTAGTAGAATACTTAGAAAACCATTTGAGTTCTTCATCAGATAATAATTCCTTAACATCATCGGGCAATACTATTCCGAATTCCCATCTCATAGACCTTATTTGCTGAAGCCGGTTGTATAAATATGTCAAAAGGCATCTTTTATTCCTCTCTAAAGCACTATGTCGCAATTGCACTGTTGACCACAGAGCTCTATTGTCAATTGATGCACTTCTGAAAATATCAAATTTCATCGATCAATCTAGAGTCATAAAATTGATAATTTTTTCTATAAAATTTTAAAAAGAAAGATTTAACTAACGCATCTGACAAATTGGCTTTGAATAAAGTCTGCATTTCTTGAAGTACATTTCGTACAGCGTCATCCTGAAAATGAAAATAACGAGTTAAATATTTGAAATGAATATATCTTAATAAAATGCAACTAGTAATGATAGGAGTAATTTTTAATTTATTTAAGTTTTAAAAGCACATGGCGTAACCATATCCTGTTTTTCAAACATCGATTTATAACTTTCTCGTATACACTATACGAACCTCGAAACATTATTAGTCTTTGTTTCTTCTGCAGTTTCCAGAATTTTATTTATAATTAATTGCACAACATAGAGAAAAATCAGCTACACAAAATTTTACTATATATACGTGTTACGTTCAATTGAGACTAGAAATGCGACTAAGGTTTCAATTTTATCCATGTGAAATAAGATTAGATTAGTAGTATTTATTGAACTCAATGAAAATTATTGTCTCATATAAGGATAGGTGTTTATTCTTTGTCAACAGATAAAAAAATTTATCAGTACAGTTACATGAGGGGAAAGATAATTTGGTTCCATTTACGAAATCATAAAATAAGTTTTGTAAATATGAAGTATACACAGGTCAAAATTGAGTCAAAGTAATAACTAGTAAAAAAAAGTATAAAAAAGTTTTAAGATAACGAAAAAGATTGATATCACTGTTTATTAAAATGAAATTGCGTGTTTCTTCAAGTTATTATTGTTAATGTCTATGGCATAGCCATAGAAATAGAGATGATAATATAAAAAATAATTATTGTTGATTTTCGATAAAGAAGAAAATATATGCATATTGAAAATAACACAATTAAAAAGTTAACTTACATCATAAGGCTTGAGAGAGTCAAGGGTAGAAACCAAATGGGCGGCACGGGAACATAACATTTCAAAATTTTCAGGTGATTGCCTAATTTGGTATAGAAAACTAATTTGAACTATTTTAATGGTAAAAGATTTTGACGTTCACGTCAAGATCCAGCAAGACTGACCGCCAAGTCCTTACACTGCAGCCAACCTATGAATGTCGATGTTTTAAATCCAAGATCAATTTACAAAACTAATTAGCTGACCGGATCTAATTGTAAGTGTACATGATCTAAGCGCATATGATCCAAGCACACGTGATCTAAACGCATATGAATCAAGCGCACTTGTCTTAAAATTTTTCAAATTAAAGTGGAAAATGTTTAATATGTATGAAACTGGAAGGACCAAAATATTTTTTTGTGTTGAATTTCTTATTGTACGTTATAGTATATGTACACAGTATTTTATAAACACCAAAGTGCCTTTTCTTGTTAACAAATTTTTCACGTTAAGCGATTTCCACTATAGTATAATTATCATAATTTCAATAAAATTATTTACATAAGCATTCTAGTTCATTTCGTAGCGCCGAACGTTGGTAGTGAATCTTTCGATAACAAAACATTCGACACTAGAACATATCAGCAAGAAAACAAACGGTACGTTTTACGTCAATTGAAGGACTATATGATTGTCAAATGATTTAGAGAATGCTTTCTTACAGTAAATCCCCCCCTTGTAACGTATATAAGTAATAATAAAATAAATGATCAGTAAATAATAAATTTTCGATCGGTGCTTTATGAAATATAATTGGTAAAACTATTCAAAATGTATTCAATAATGTCTAAAACATACAACTGATTTAAAGTTGCACTTGTAGTTTTTATGTGATTACTCGCTGGTTAGGTTGGGTAAGATTTTTTTTGAAACGTTCAGTAACGTATATTTCCGCCAATTTTCCATTTATTTATTATAACCCAGGTCGTCAGAAAACTGCGTCATACATATATCCAAAAATCCAATCCAATCGCTTATCGTTAACAATTCCGACGTAAACAAGACAAGCGGAGGAGGAAATGTTGCTAGATGACAATATTTCTCACACGCAAAAAGGATCCGATATGGCAACTCTGGCAATACTTAACCTATCAAAATTCATAAAACTGACCATTTACTACAATTATCGATCATATTATTTTATTTCCTGATCATTTTATTAAAATGCTTGTCAGTATATTTAATAGGTAATCATTTATTATATTCACTGACAAGTTAATCATGTGTACCTACCATATTTTTTTGTTTTCACTAATCAAACTCAGAATTCTCACTGATCGTTTAAATATAGACCTTTACAAAATTCAATTTTGTATAGTTGTCCCAAAATGAAAGCAAGATTTGAATTTTTCACCATTTTATATTCGATAAAAAAAACAATCTGAAGACTAAAAACTGTGTTTTCTATTTAATTCAAATCGTGCATTGAACCTATCGCAAGATTTGATTTAAATAGAAAAAAGTTTCCAGTCTTTAGATTGTTTTTTTTTTTTATTGAATATAAAATGGCGTCAAAATCAAATCTTGCGTTAATTTGGGACATTTATATAGATAGTCCTCGACTTACGACGGAGATACGTTCCTGAACCTCGGTCATAAGTCGAATCCGTCATAAGTCGAATCCGTCATAAGCCGAATCTGTATAATTTTTTTTTTTCTGAAGTTTTACTTACTTTTATTAATATAATAATGAAATAATAAATAAATAACATTTGAAAAACTTTCACTGTTTGAGCCCATCATTTCAAATTTTTGTATTCCTCGATTAATTAAACTAAAAGCAGCATCCATTTCTTTCAATACGATTTTTTTTTACAGTTCTACATTCCTTTGTATTTATTTCTCATATCCACTTGAGATTTATCATTCTATTTTAAAAAAAATTTTTTTTTTTTTCGGTCGCAAGTCGAACTATCGACTATCTATAAACGAAAATGACAAAAGCGAAAAAGGCGATCGTGGCCCGGAGCGTTCGAATACGAAAAAGCGACGTTCGCGAACCCCCCGCGGCGCGATTCCGAACGCGCGACGTAGTTATCCGTCGAACGCGTCCCTGTCATTGTGTCATTCGAGTGGCGCACGTCTTTCGGGCAGGTAGTCGACACCGCGCGCGTCCGTTGACAGTTGAGAACTCCGACCGCTTCCGACAACGTGACCCGCGCACCGCCATGAACTCCGACGACGAACAGAGCACGAAAGCTGCCGACCCGATGGACTCGGGCTACGGGCCGACGGCGCCGCTCGACACGGCCGAACTCGACTCGACGCACTCGCAATCGGACCCCCCGACCGAGCCGAAACTCCACCACACCAGCACCACCTTCGACAGCGGCCTCGGCCTGACGGACTCGTTCACGGGCCTCAGCATCAGGAACGACCTCAGCAAGGAGACGCCGTCGGACTTCCACGAGGATGTGCAGCGATACTTTTTGCAGAACTACGAAGACGGAGACACGTGAGTTTCGAACGCTTTTCGCTTTAACGTTCCGAACGAGCGGCCGCGTGCGTGAGCGCCTATGTAATCGGAATTTCCCAAATTTTGTACGAAACGTGGGCGGGTCGTCGCGTCTTCTGCGTCCGCTCGACCTTCGAAACGAAACGATCCTCAACAGTTTTACTACTTCTTCCGTTACTTCGAAACACTTGAATAATCGACATCTGTCAGATCGAATTTGACAGGTGACAGATTCGAACTATTCTTTTTTTTTATTACTTCAAAACATTACCGATATTCAAATGTTTACCCAAATCAATCAAACACGCGAGCATATAAAATCTATGATAAAATTATTAATAATTGTCTTGAAACATTTCATGCGTCTCATAACCATTTTTGTGTATTCAATAAAAAAAAAATTGTATCGCATTTGCGTCGTCGGTTTTGCGGAAAAATCTCGATCGTTCAAGGTCGACTTTTGCATTCGCACGGCCGCGCCGTCGACGAAAACGTTTGCCGCGCGTTTTCGAAAAATTCGAACATTTTTATTGTTGTAGCGTGCCGGTGACGCAAAATGTTCGCGTTTTTCCGTAGAGTTTGCGCGTAAATCGTGACCGCAGTATTCTTGTTTTCGCCATTCGTCGGATAAGAGCGTTATCGGCGGTTTTTGCGAAAAATAATATTTTTGCGCGGGATCTCCCGTTTTTGCGCTGCCGATTTGTCGTGGCTCGAACGACGTTCAGAGAAAATTCGGCGTTTTTCTAGGAATTCGGATTCGAATGTTTATTGAATATCAATAAGTCATAAGTTTATAGTTTTTGTCTTTTCAGAAGAAGTCGCTTCGTTCTTATCATAAGTTGATTATCTTTCGAGTGTATTATTACAACAATATCGTCTTGTGTAACGTAAATAATTCCTCTCATTAAATCGGCCGTATAATGTGACATTCGATATGCAAATCGAAATTCGCATATTGTTTCCTTGTAAACGAGGAAATTATTTTTGTGACGATCGAACTTTCCATGTTTATTGCGTCCGATTAAATTTTTCCGTCTCAAATGACGCGGGTCTATGATTTATCATAATCATTGCCTTTATGCAATCAAATAATTAAAATTACCGATATCTTGAACATGATCGAATCTGATTTTGACGATTGTCCAGATTGACGTGATCGACCCCCCCACCTTGGCAAGAAAAAAATTCATTTTTCGAACGCAACCTTATCGTTGTGTTTCAAAAACAAATCGGTTTTTTCATTGTACAGCAGTTCAATTTAAAGAATCAACTATAAGCATCAAATATTGTCAAAAAATAATTTAACGTCATCGTTATTGTGATTTCCACAAATTGGCTCGTTACGAACTAATCGAATGTGATTCAATTTTCATAACAACATAATAAAAAATTCGATTCGGTTATAAAACCACGTAATCCTATGTAATTACATTTTAAAATATCGTTACAGATTTCATAAATCACATATCTAAATTTGTTGTTTCATTTTCGTTATTTTTAAAAATAATCATTCATTTTTTATGTTTAAAAAATATTATCTAATTAAAAATATATCATTTGAAAAGTAATATTGATACTGTTTTTACAGTTTTATAAATGATTTAAAAATTTCTCAAATTAAATATTCCTCAATTAAAAACAAAAAAACCCATTCATTGCAACTGTTAACGTTATCAATGTCCAATTTAAAAATAAAATATTTGACTCATTGGAAACTATCGAACTCAATTTAATTTATTTAAATTCAAAAAACGGATCGATTGATTGCAATATGGACATAAACTAACCACCCAATCATCATCAAAACCGTCTCGTTTCAATCTTTAACGTCACGTCCTATTCAATCCACTAGAATTTCATGAGATCACCGATTATCATTGAAAACGAACGGGAAATTTCCTATTTTTTATGCGTCAATCACACTTTTCAAACCCGAAAACAACACGTCTAATAAAAAAATCGAATTTCCACAAACACAATTAATCATCGGCATCTCCTGCCGAATCCGAAAATCATTTTTTTAATATGTGGATTTCCCATATCGAAACAACGGTCGGATTCAAAACGGCGACCGTTCGAAAAATCGGTCGTTCGCCGTTCCGGGGCATTCATCGACCCTTTAGGGTTTTCTCGCATATCTAAAGACCTATGATGTATAAGCCGAATCTGAAAATTATATTTTTAACATGACATGTGCATTTCCCATATCGGAACATCGGTCGGATTCAAAATGGCGACCGCTCGAAAAATCGGTCGCTCGCCGTTTCGGGGCATTCGTCGGCCCTGTAGGGTTTTCTCGCATGTCTAAAGACCTATCATGGATAATACAGCCTTATCGCGATCCCTGAGTTTGTAAAAGTTGAGTCACCGACCGCCGAGCGGGTCGGGACAGCGCTCCGACCGCAACCACCTCAGTCGCTTCCGAACTCCGAGCCGAGCGCTTTCTCCGCTCCGCTCCGGCATCCAGGCTAGGCCCTGCCTGGACAGGCTTTCGGGGATTCCCCGGGAGCCAGTGGCCAAGTCGGACAACATCATCGTCGTCAAAGTGGCGCGGGACGATGGGGCCGGCCGTGGGTCGATGGCCTGGACCTGTTCTCTGGCGAGGGCTCGCCAATCCTTTGAGTTTCACGAGGTATTTTTTTATGGTTTCGGAGGTGTAACGGGTGTTCTCGGTCGGTTTCGGTTTTGACGTGTCGCGTTCGACGCTTGGGAAATCCCGGTTTTTGAAAATGTGACGGATTGGAAGTTGGTTTTGGGTCGTTTCGAATACGTGTTCGATTAATTTGAGTGCGTTTCGCAACGTTTGAGCGGTTTTCTAATGAAGCGCTTTGGGTGGTGTTGGATGTGTACGTGCTACACATTTTGGATTTTTTTTTTTCCTTTTTACATTTCTTTGTTCTCGAGCGTCTTTCGTAACCACAATAGAGGATAATCCCAATAACGTGGAAATTTCCCATATGAATAAAGTACCACGGAAATTCGACTGCGACAATTAGCGAGTTTTTTTTGCTATTGTTTTCGTATCGTACTCGGTAATTGGTTTTATTAGAGCGGTTTTTACTCTTTTAATTAAAGCCGCTTTCGACCAGCTAACTGTACGTTTTACAGTTTCAATGATTCGGTTTTTGATCTTATGTTTTTATCACTATTTTACTCGTTGAAATATTCAAATTGGCTACTCGATGTCTATTCCATAATTTCTAAATTAATTTATCGAAACATTTGAATTGATCATTTACTGAAGCTTGTATTGAATTGAATTTTCCATTACATCATCATCATTGGGACACTTTCGCTATCCATACTGTATATTTTTTTCTTTTCGTAAACACATTTGTTCCGCTCGAACGGACCAAATTCAAAGCGCAAGATTCCATTTTGTTTCATTCATCGTAAACATCAACAAATTACACGCTCTTACCTAGAATTTATTAAAACAGTAAACAGACAACATTAGTCACAACCATATTATACCACTCGAAATGCATAATTCCGATTCATCATCAATACTACCATTGCGCGCTAATTACGCACGTAGCCAATCGGCATTGCTCATAACCTCGGACAAATTTCACTAACATACGATTTTCCATTGCAGAGAGCTTCACATCGCGATTGTGAGCGAGCTTCCGGAGGCTGTGATAGCCCTTCTCCAAATGTGCCCTCATCCAGCCCTTCTTGACATATTCAACGACAGCCGGCAAACTCCTTTACATTTGGCCGTGTTGACCCGCCAAAATCAAATGGCTAGAAGACTACTCTTAGCTGGTGCCAAAGTGAGTATATTTTATTGTTTTTTTAATGTATAAGTTGTTAGATGATTTAAAAGGAAAATTGTCGGAATCAAAGTTCATGTCGGTTTACGTATTTCTATCTTAGAATTATTTATAAGTCGGTTGATTAATCATTTGCGTTTATTTTACAAAATTGTAGTCATCGGTATGACAGTATTTTTATTGAAAATGAGGGAATTCTCAATCAATATTTACTAAAATCATTTTTCCATCGATATTTATCGATTCGTCAAATATTAATTCATATAAAATTTTATTGTTTGTTGACGATTTATCTTAGAAAATTAGATTTATCTGTTGATAATTTTTCTCTAATCATGAAAAATGTACATATATCTGAAGATATTCTCATTTTGGAAAACCCAGCTATTTGTTAATTTAAGACTTGAATATTTGAATTTCAATTTGTAATTTCCTAGTCCCAAAATTGTATAGTGTTTCGCGTTATACGTAAAAAACCGCAGAACGTCATTCACTATGGTAGTTTTATTGTCACATGTTTATATTTTCCCTGAATAAAATAAATCATCCTGGCCGCAACGACAAGCTATATAATAGAGAAAAAAAGTAATACTTGGAATTCCAATGCAATTACTATTCGATCGGGAACATTATTAAGTTTCATTTTGTGGTTTGGGGAATTTTCATCTTTTTCGAAACTGTTAATTGGTCTTACCACTGTTTACTAAAGTTATTTAGTTCATATAATGGCATGTAATTATCTGCCCGGAAATAATTTTAATTTAGAATACTATTTTAGCTCCGAATTTAATTTCGTGTTGATGATTTCATTTTATGGATAACGCAGTGAAACTCATGAGAATGTGAGAGTTGTTCAGAAATCGAAATCTGATTTAAAATAATAAGACAAGTAAAAACCAGAAAGTTAAAGAAATTTATTATAAATCATATTTAACATTATTCCATTTTGTGTATTTTACAATATAAATATACGAATTTTAGCACAAACACAAATCGAATATTTGTAATATACACAAGTCAGTCCAAAAAACAGTAAATGTTTCAAAATACAGCCTTACGTACGGTACTTATTACGAAACCAGATTACGAAATTAATCATCGTTTATTTTTTCACGGTTTTTCTTCAATCTGCGACAAGTGCGATACCATCTAAATAATGTGATATCACCTCGGAAAACACTCCACCTGGGAATTACCTAGGTGTCGCGTAAAAATTTTTAGCATTCATCCAACAAATTAGAAAGCGAAAATTATGCGCGTTCGCTCGCCGGCGTCTTTTTTTAGCTCGCTGCATATCCAAGTTTAGAATGACATCTATTGCTGGACTGCGCCGCAATCCAATTATTTATGTAACAATTGTATTTTCAGTTGAACAGCAGAGACGCGAACGGAAACACACCCCTTCATCTAGCCTGCGCTGCTGGAGACGTGGAATGCCTCCAAGCCTTAGCCACCCCCATCAAGTCAAACCCCATCGCTGCTTCACGTGCTTGTTCCTTACCACATGTGCTCGACCAAGTTAACCATGATGGTCAGTATGATTTTTTTGTACACTTTCATCTTTTGGGTTTTTCCGAAATGTGTATTAATATATTCCTCGGGGCTACTTTCTCGTTTTTGTCGGTGCCGTCTGTCCGATGGTTCCGTTTGTTATTTTTTACCTGAAAAATTTCATATTCATATCGCATGTGATGTCACGGCGTGATCGTTGAATTTTTTAACATGTCGAAAAATTTCGGCGCACGTTTATTGTCCACTCGATTTTTATCGGCGATTAAATAAGGATGTACGCTCAACGGCCAAACATTTTCCTTTTCGAGATGAATCTTTAAATATTTACCGCTACATGTTGTTTGTTGAACTCGTGTCGGGAATCCTTGAACTTTTTGAAACGCCATATAATTCACAACTTTATTATTCGCATCGGCCGCGTTTTGCGATCGTCGATTATTTCATTTTTTTTCGCGAATGCAAACTGCGTGTTTCCGCTTCGTTGTATTCGCACATTTTTCGATTTCACCATGTGGAAACGTTTTCGCGATAACAGATCGAAAGAGTCAGGAAAGCCCGATGTCACATGCGATGAGCCATTCACACGAACGATATGTGCATATCATGAATGTCTTCTATATGTTTTGCGCGCGTGTTTATTTTTAAATCGAGGCGCATCTATCATGTTCGACCTAGTTTAATGTAGTTCGTGTGTTTTCCCCTGCTCGCTCGAAAAAAATGTAGGTACCGTACATATTTCGCGTATTTCCCCGAATGAACGGGTTATGGCCGGTGTTGCTGGTAAAAAAATACAATTATAATTTTCAGCTGAAGGAGTGGAAATACCCATTCGAATTATAAATATTGTAAAAAAAAATCATCGCATCAGTAGAACGATAATGGCTTTCGACGAAATCGATATTTATTCAAATAATAGCCGGATTGATTTCAATGGATTCGGTTCAATAAAGTGATTTCGGTTTTAAATTGCGATTTCTCGCTCGATTTAAGTTGATCGACCGCAAAACGGACAAAAAATCATAAAACATATTAAAAATGAACGTCCGCATAACGGGTCACGTTCGTTGTTTTTTTTTATTATTATTTCAAGCGAATTTAAATATCGGTCGGGCGTCCCGCGGCTTTCCCGCCTTTTGATGTCGCGGATTCTCATTATGCAAAAAATAAGTGTTGCATGTCGCCGATGTTGAACGACACGCTTTTGATTACGACGCAATCTCAGATTGCTTTATTAAACGTACTTCCGGCCTCGCTAATTTGCTTTTTTTTTTATATTGTACTTTTTTTCTTCGGCGAAAACAAAGTATTAAGTTATCTTCAATTCGCCGAAGGTGTGTCCAACTTGACACTTTTTCTTTGTTGCAAGCCTTTAGATAAACATTGCTGATTGATGTTTTCAATGGGCGATGAACGATTATCTTTCAACGCTCGTGTACGAAATCGATCTAGATTATAATCGCCTTCGTAGTTGAAATATTAATTAAATATTTTAAAATTGCCTTTGTGTTTATATTCGAACTGGTTTTTGTTGGAGTTTGTTCATCAATTAGCACACAAAGATTCCACGTTTGGCTATGTTGATTTCAATATGCGAGCATATATATGCGGGTTATTTGAATTTAACTCGTCGTATGAGGATTTTTCGGATTCGTGTTAATTTCCCCGTCACGACCTTAACCCGTTGCCGAGTCGGCAACAAAGTAAATGTAAATATGTGTGTATATTTTACGGAATTACCTGGCATCGTCGGCGCTCGACCTTACGCCGCTTTATTTCAACAATGAAATTATTCTAATTATGCCGCGCGATTTTAAAATTCCTTGGGCTCGAATGCAATTACAAAATGAGTAATTCGTTTCTGAAAATTCGGAGATCAATAAAGGTTCAGTTTTTTTTTTTTTTGCAAGAACGCTCAGTATCAATATCGATCTACGAATTTTCCCACTGATAAGACACACAGCAAATACTCTTATCGTGACGATTCATTACTGGGGTTTTCCTTTTGTCGAATTGCACATAGCGATTGCGATAAATTTTTTCAGACAAAAGTATGTCGAATGTTTTTTTCTTAACCCATCGTTCAGAATAACTATTGCGTTTACGGCAATCCAATAGTACATAGTGCATATAATGCCCGCATTCAATCCGTGTTAGATGCATTATCATAGTCGGTTTTTCCACGATAACGTGGCAGCTTGCATCATATAAATAGTGCGCCATTGCACTACGCCGTTTACTAGAACAATCGCCAATTGTGACCCGTTTATGTTTCGATTGATAATATTTTTCAATTTGCGACAATGTATGCTTTTGCCAGTGCGTCTAAAAAAGGCACACTTTCACCAGCGCGTCATGTGAGAATTTCTCTCTGGGTTTTTCACGCTTCATATTAATATACATACTCATTGTTTGCATGTTAGTCATTTTTTTACATGTCTGCGTAACCTTGTCCTTTCACATGTTCCGTTGGTTTGACTTCCTGCGAAAATTATTCCATCGATTACGCTGTCCGTGTTGCGGTGGTTTAATTGTGCCAATCATGACCTTTCTTCGTGACGTACTAGCAATGTTGGCGGTCAGCTGTAGAGAACCAGTTTTTTTTTTCTTCTAATCAACAGCATTTTTCCTGTACAATTGTTACTCATCGAAAGCACATAACGAACAAGACCAAAAGGCTGGTCATCGTCGACTTAGGAACCGATCGATTTCACGACAATTCCATTCTAGACGACCTTTGGTATCTAGTTTTTCTTTTGCTCCTTTGGCCGTTGAGGTCGCGGTCGTTGAATTTTCGGTGGAAATACCCGGTCGAAAATCGGCAACGTTTCAATGATACGACGCGAACCCACACACCGATCGTATACGTGTTTTTGTAATGCGAACCGTGTTGCTTAACTGGTTTTTCGACAGTGAGAAAGTGCCGTATGCTTTCGGAACGTCCTGTGTTTTTCCAAAATTTTCCATGTGTTGGGAATTTTCGCGTGCGAAATTTCATGCTCCGTGTCATACAAGCCCCCCGATTTATATCTGTGTCATTAGAATTAATAGTGTGTACATAATATTGCGAAACTGGTTTTTTTTCATTATTCGAATTGACAATGGGAAAGTTGGTCGACGTTTGTGCACTTTGTGAATAACGTATTTTCCTCTGTTTACACGTTAATGAACATTTCCGTGTTTCGATTGAGCTGGGAAATTCATTTAATTATCTGATTGGTATCATTTGTATATTGATCGTATTTTTTAATTGATGTTGTAGATGTCGTTGATTCGTAAATTTCGATTACGTTCATGTCACAGTACATAGATTTTCGTATCGTTACATAGATATATTTTCGATACATCTATCGATCATAAAATGTGGATCAAATCGGAATTTTATGCTCGGTTCCAATTTGCAAATATAATTTAACGTTTTGAATATATTATCGGCGATTCATATTTTTTTTTATCTGACTTCTAATTTGTAATTCGAAATTTACATACCTCGCTAGCGTGAATAAATTAGCAGTCGAAATCTGTTTGGTATTTTGTAGTGTAAAATATTTATTCTGTAATGACAGCGTCGACGTTTTCCTGCTCCGAAAATTTGAATCGTTAACCGATTGTTTTCGAGTGGAAAATTTTTAGGGTTTTCACCTTTCTGTGTCACGTCCGTCGAATTTTCCACAAATTCTTTTCTCAGGGGTCAGAGATTCTCGGAACTTCGGTGCATATTTGCGGTCGGGGAAAATCAAAGTTCAATTATAAAATAGTCGGGTCTTTTCGGCAGGTTTTCCTTATTTTTTTCTTTAATACTCAGTTTGAAGTTTCAATGTATTTCATCTGAATTTTCCACACTAACTTTTCCCTAATAAACGTAAATCCGATTTGACAGTATTAATAGTTTTCCCATACGTCTGATTTTCCTCGCATTTACGTCAGAATTGTATTTGATAACGTTACTTATATTGAAGTGCTTTTTATATTCATCATTATATTATTTCATAAGAAATAAATATTTAAACCTTTTTTTTATTATTTGAAGGCTTCAATTATATTTTGTATTCGTGTACTTTGTAATATAACTATACTGTACATAGGAATGGAATTTGATATTGATCTGCTGAATGTTGGGGATTTCCGAACATAATCTTCACGGGCTTCTCATTCGTCTGCATAAAGTGCACGCTTTGTTGATTTTAATGGAATTAAAATCTCTTCATTGCGATGATAAATCAGAAATTAAAAACTTTCACGCTTCAAAATACTGTTTTCCTCGTTGAAATATTTTCGATTTTTTTTCCTGATCCAATGTTTGTGAAACTTATATGTCTCACTTCACATATTAATTTTTTATATAAATATTTGATTCATTTTTTATTTTCTATGAAAGATTCAAAATATATTGAGGAAATTCTAATTTTATTTCAATCACATTTTTATAATCCTCGAGTATTTTACTAACCATTATTCTTACGGTTACATTTAATCATTATTGCAAAATATAAAAGCCACAATATTTTATAATTACTGTCTCAAAAGCGATAAATACGTATTATAATTTTTAGCTCCTCGGGCATTGGAAAAACCAACGACGTCGTTTTGTTATCACATGATTTCCCTAGTAATACGTGTGCGTATTGTGACTTCATGTAGCACTCAAACAACTAATTATTAATCAAAATAATTTGAGATTATTTTAATTTTTCCTATCACACTCAAAAACAATGTTAATCACCATAACCGCAACGATCACTCTTATCACTCTCCCTTTCCTTGGTCGTATGTTAATCGGTAACTGTTTGAAAATTACGACACGCCACATGCGTGACTGTTGGTCCTTTTCATAATGAACGATTTAATCGTCGTCCCACCTGAACTCATTATTGTAAATTTATTCAAGCGGTGCATTCACAAGGATATCGTTTAGTCATTTCAATAGAAATTACTCATTTAGGGTTTTCACCAAAACGCCAAATGGTCGGCAGTAAAAAAAACATCAAACATATCTATTCGGTATTTTCGGGCGGAAATAGTGATGTTGGAACGTTTCGCACCGGGTACATTGCCTTGTGTTTAATAGATCTGGGTTTTCCTCTTGAAAAGTGCACATCCCGCTCGGTTTCTCGGAAGGTCGATTTAATTACGTCGAAATCGAAAATTCTATCATCGGAATGCGTGGTTGTTTGGTTTGATTTCGACTGCGTATCCCCGCTCATTTTTTCGGTGAGAAAATACGTGCGTCGCTTGAAAAACGGCTCGTTGACTCCCAATCGAAATGTTTTTTCGGTAACACTTAATTGTATGATGATTTTCGACCGCATTCAATAGCGGCAGCTTATCCGACATAACAATCGCGATTGAAAGACAATCGGTTTGAATTTTCGTAACATTGTGATGAGCAAGCCGCCTTAGAAAGTAGGCGTTCATTCTTCGTGCCCATAAACGTCATCCTTCGAACGATGGAAATACCTGACATGCGAAAGTTCAGGATTTTCCCCGACGACTTTCTTCGTATTCGACTGCGGCACGACATGGCACGACGGCAGCATCCGATGATGTCGTCAAATCGTTCAGTGACGACAAGCTGATTTTCTGCGCTTCATTTTTTTCAGCATACTTTTCAGAAACGTTCTCAGCTTTTCCCGAAGCGTGGAAAACTCCGTCATAACATTGCGTCACTCTGACCCGCAGTGACATCATTCGCGCTCACCGCGGAAAAGAAAACGCCAATTCAAGTTTAAGGCTGTGATTAATCGCTTCGCCGTAGTTTCGGATTGGTTACGTTGAAATTTCGGTTGGGAATCGAAAGAAAATTTGCGCCGTTGGTGGGTTTCCCGAAAGCCTCGTTTTTGCCGTTCGACGTCATTTTTATTTTCGGGGTGTTTGAGCGTGATGTCACCAGACGTCAGGTGACCCCGCTTAACCTCCGGTCAATAAATAATCGACCTTTTTCCGTTGAAATTTCGATTTAATTCGAAGGTGGATGACCACCGTGCCATAATGCCTCCGTGACTGGCTCAAATTTTATTTGTAATTGTGTTTTTTTTTTATTTGTGATCGATCGAGTATGCGTATTATGTAGTTTGCCCTCCAGAAATCCATCTTGTCATGGTTTTCCATCATAAACATGCATACGGCATGAATTGTAGGAATGCGATGACCCTTCAACGTGCTCCGGAAAATCCCCTGCAGTCATCCTTCAGCAATGCATCTTCAGAAGCGTTCGTCGGATTCCTCGCATTAATCACTCCCGAAGCTGACGATTTCGCCATTGTGTCGATTTATTTTTCAGTCGATCACGTACGTGTGAGAGAATTCGCATTCTTGCCCTCGAAAGCTCCGACCAAAACATTGGAAAGTTTTGTTTGGCATTGCATTGTTCTGGGCTTCCATATAATGGATTTTTAAGACCTTTTGTTAAATCAAATTCAATAACTCATCGTTTTCGCTATAAAATTGCCGTTTTCGTATATATATTCATAATCTTTATATTTGACCTTATTTTTTCCGGTTAACATAGTAGATATTATTTCAAGTTTTTGCATTTACGTCACGTTTTGTTTTTCAAAACTAAAAAGTGACAATTGAGAACTTAAAAATCGTATTCATTCAGACGAGTTTTACCAGTTTTGTGAAAATGGAAATGTTATCATCCTTTACAAACACTGTTTATTTTCAACTTATCGTTATTAAAACCATAACCCCAAACGCGTTGTGCGTTATCTCAACGAAATTACGCATTATATTTTATACTAACGAGACATTGTTTACGTTCCAGAACCACACTCTTGCCCGTTTAGAATTTGCTCATTGAACTCGTCAAAAATTCGTACGACCTTATCTCTTCGGCACGGTAATTGAATTGTTTATGAGGCAAACGATGCGCGTCTTTCGAATTCGTAAACAATCCAAAGCCCGGAAGCTTTTGCCACCCACGTTTTACTAGACTAGACTACTACCAAAGTCATTCGCGGAGTTCTATTTCGATCCGCCACATTGTCCGCACTTTCATTCCCGATCGATCAAACAAAGGATCGGCGATTTCCATAATGCGTTCGACATTTTTGTTTTTATGAAAACACTAAACACCGATAGCGATTACTATATAAAAATAATAATATTTCATTAAAATTCGAGTCTTATCAATGTTGACATTGCCATTTTTTAATAATAATAAAATATATTGACGCAGCACAAAACTTATCACACCTGTTGTTCATTTTATTTAATATATTGAATAACTCCAAACGTTTATGGGAGTATAACCCATATTTTTCAATACAATCAGTTCAAATTTTAAATATTCACCAATAATTGAGGGGCTCGGCAGTAAATAGTACTAATTCTTTTATTTACTAAGAAAATTAGTATTTTAACTACAGAAATTCTCCTATATATAATCACGGATTTCTGTGTGTATTTGTTTGAATGACGCTCGCGACTTAATAAAGTATAAAAATATAAAAGATATAGATATTCTAATATGATCTTTATGCATATACAGTTAACGTCTATAATATGATGCTTATTACCTACTAACTACCGACTTTGCCTATATGTACTTATTCGTAATGGTGACAATAACAAATGAACTATTTTGATTTTATTAATTAAACATTTCAATACTAGGTTGGCTCTCGGATAAGATATATAGCCTACACCCCTAATATTTGATAGGGAGACCTTGTCCTGCAGTGGGCACAAAAAGGGTCGACAATGATGATGATGAATTAAATATTCAAATCGGGTACGGGCATCGACTTTTCGCAACAAAATATTTTTTATATATATTCAACAATGTTATACAGACATCATAAAAAGTAATAACCACATCGGGCCTATCACAAATTCATAAATAATTCCACATTCTCTCAAAAGATGACAGCACCTACTATTTCGGGTTACTTCTAGTTTTATTCGCATCCGAATGCACGTAAACTGTTTTTATTGACATCTCCAAAAGTGACAAACGTCGCTTAACACCATTTAGCCCCTCAATTTTCAAAATTTCTCTCATACAACCGACCGGCACACACGATCGCAACGACAATCCGCCGAATATGGCTATCGAGCGTTCGCCGGCAGCTGGCATTGGCCAACCGGGTGTTTATATTTGCTTGGTGGCGCCCCGCCCCGCGCGCCCCTCGCCCGCCGGCCGCCGCCTCTGGGAAATCCCAAGACTCGCGGCCCCGCCGGATTCCTCACCGAAATAGAAAAACAGGGCTTCCACCGTGCCGTTCTATTTGCATGTTTTTCGGATTCGCGGTGTGCGCTTTTGGCGAGAGTCGCCCGCTTTAGGGCGAGGGCTGCGCGGATCGGGCGGTCTCTGGGTTCGGCGGGGTCAAGGGTCGCGTTTGTAGATTGCGGATTTTATGTGTGTGTGTTATAATGAGTGCAGATGAGGTTATCGGGGATTGTTTTGTTCGACTCGAGATTTGTTTTTTTTTTTTTTATGTCGATATTTGAATTTTTTGAGAAATTTCTATTGTGTAGTTTGAAAAATATTATTCGAATTGTGCTTTTTAAGTATTTATTTATCAAAATCGGTTTCTAGGAAAATGTTTATTTACTTATATTATGTTTCGATGAAGCGCGACGTCGCTAATTCATCATAAACGATTGTGCCGATTCGAATTATTTTTACATTCAATTTATATGCGAATTTTCGGATCTAAATAGGCTGACCATACGTCCCGTTTTCGCCGGGACAGTCCCGTTTTTATGGTGAAATAGTTTGAAAAATAAGACGTTTAAAAAAAAATTTCGTCTGCGGCGCCTTTTTACCTTGTTTTACATGTTCCTAAGACATTAACCCCTTATAAAAGTACCCTTAAGCCAGGCGCCCACAGGCGGCTAGCCGCGGCGCGATCCACAATGGAACACACCGCTTTAGGCTGAAGTGCGCCCATAT
>JAOXNN020000004.1:6636966-6651204 GCA_028571205.2 Hydropsyche betteni
GCGCCCATATGGTTTATGGGCGCACTACAACCCAAAACAATACGTTCCATCACAAATCGCGCCGCAACCAATCGCCTGTGGGCGCCTGGCTTTAGTCTTAATTTCTACAATTAAAATCATTATTAGCTATTTAAAAAAAAAATTAAACATGCAACACATTTTTTTTATATACGGAAGGCATTTTTATGCGAACCGTCCCGTTTGGGTTCTGGGAAACACGGTCGCCCTAAATCCAAAACGTTATTACAAATTCGCACACATCATCGATCCAACCTTCGACGCAATCGACATCAACACGGAAACAGATAGCGCGCGAAGGCCACACATCTCACCAATCAACGACCACATTTTTCCGCGCCGACTTTCCCTGACGCATCCCTGAAAAGAGCGGCATCGGCGAGCGACCGCCTCGGAGCGCCAAGCGTTTGTCGAGCGCCAAAATAGCCGCGGGAATTCGGTGGAATCCGCGTTCAAATTTAGCGCGCTCCCGATGCGTGCCCGTGACTCAGGGGCGCGTGACGGGTGGCGCAGCCCCACCCCCTCGCGTGGGGGCCCTCTTTGACGCCTTATGTGGTCTTCTGGCAGCGGCCGCCGGACGGTGACCCACTTGTTACTCGGAAGCCGGCCGTTTCCCGCGCAAATTCGAAGTCGTCGGCGGATGCCTCGCGCGTTAGTCGCCAGACCGATCCGTGGCCAAAACAATGCCGTGTGTGTGCATGTTTGGGTGCTTTCGTAGTATTTCGGGACGTTCGGTTTATTTTCTCGGTGCGTTGTCGGGTTGGTTTTTTTGGGCTATAGTGGACTATTTTTGGATTTGCTGTAAACAAATATTTTGAATACAGTCATCGTTGTATGACGTTCGCAACAAAACAAGGTCAATTTTGTAATGATAAGAATAAGATAACTTTCTAAGAATTCTATGATACAATTATCAAATTTTAATTGACTGCGTTGCGCATCGTTTAACTTCGATAATCAGCGAAAACCGAAATGTTCGAAGAATCAAAATAATATTAATACTACGTTCAAATATCAAATTAAAACATAATGTATTGCTTTATTCATGTGATTTCCAATGAACAAACGACGATCGATAACAATAAGTAGAGATGAGCGCAATTGTGGTCATTGTTCGTATGAATTGGCATCAGTCGCAAATCACCTGAGCGCTCTTTCGCTCGCGTTTTGAACTCTTTGGCAGAAGGTCACGAGTCGTCGATGATGATGGCTATTGCAGTCGCCCTGTCCGATTCTTATAATTAGAAGATCGTGACGGTCTGTCGGTCGGAATGCTGGTCAGCGAGCCAGTTCCGAATTAACTCGTCGACGGTCATTCATCGGGCACAAATTTAATGCCGGGAACAGACCAGAACGCGCAGGTGGTGGTCCCTCCTCGGATCCCGAAATGCGTGTTTGCTATTTCTGATGACGTTTCCCGATTCGCAATGCGGCCGTATGACGATTATTTTCAGAGCTAATCCGATCGGGAATACCCCGTGATTCCAATTGTTTTACCATCTGCGCGTAATGTCCCAAAATTGTAACTTCTAAGGAACGCGAGTCCGTATGTCTGTTCGTGGAACGGAATTAAGTAGTAAATCGTTTTATTGCTCTTTAATTGTTCATTTCAAACCAATATCTATTTTGTTTCGTAGTTTGAATCAGAAGGTTTATCGCCTAATGTAAATATAGCGTCTAATCAGACCGACCTAGCAACACTCGTTTCGAATTAGTTCGCATGGTGATATTCATAATGAATCTAAATTAATCAATCCGTTATCTCTGCCTATGATCGATTTCCACTCGCACAAAATGAAAGCGGTCTTCCTCGAGTTCCATATTCGTTTGCTATTTCTGATATGCAATGTTACGATGGCGTGCATTGCCCCAAATACGAGGGAAACTCGACGGCCTGCATCGACACTGAATCATTCAGGAATGGCCCATGATTCCGTTGCTCCCCTTCATTCCTGTGACAAAGGAGTCAAAATCGATCTGAACCGCGACTTTTTATCGAAATTTTTTTACGTTCGTCCGTCAAATGTGAAATTTGATAAATTTTTGTTTATTATTAGATAACAACTAGTAATGAAAACTTTCTTAAGATCAAAGCGATGTCGCTCTATATAATATTCTGATTATGTATTAATTTGATGTATTTTTTTTTATAGGTCAAACGTGTGTTCACTTAGCAGTACTGGGAGGTCATCTTGACATTTTACACCATCTCGTATGGTACGGAGCAAATATAAATGCCTTTGTAAGTATTATGTGTAGTTTTGATAATTTTTCATTTTAAATTATATCACAATCCTATTTTACAATAAATTTCATCATTTTAGGAACACAAAAGTGGGAGAACTGCACTACATCTTGCCATTGAAAACAGAAATGTAGAAATACTGAGTTATTTACTGAAATGTCCACTTGTTACAAGAGATGCTCGTACATATTCTGGTCACACAGCTTTACAATTGGGCGAAGGTGCATTGAGAGAACAACTGCTCGCTGCTGGATACGTTCAGAAAGATGACGAGTCTGATTTGAGTGATGAATACGATGAATACAGTGACGATGACGATATCGATATTGATGAGGTAAAATTAATAGATACATCACAATCTCCTGTTCTAGTTATTGTGTGGTCTTTTTTATTTATCTGAATCTTTTCTTCTTTGCAGATCCAGTACAATAGATCAAATTACTTCAATCCAAGTATAAGAAATACAGGAGCTATAAATGTTGCATAATACTTTAAAAAAATATTGTTATTTATTTATTCTGTGCCTTTCGACAATTTGGAAAATCTCAAAATTCAGACTGTATCGAAACACTCCTAGGTTTTGAAGAAACCTAGTGATGTATAAACAGTCGAATCAAGAGTTTTGATTATGCAAATAATGTTTTCTATCATCTATTACCATGTGAAAAATGGAAAATTTGTTAGCGAATGACAATGGTATTGTTAAATGTGACCTATGTTTTCTACACGGTAATGATCGCTGTTGTGCCTCATCTTTTTAAGGTGAATTTATTACGATGTTAACTTCAATCCGGCTATTGGTTTTTCGAAAATGTATGATTTTTGACAACCAACATGCAAGTGCATAAATAGCCTTTTTAGGAGATAATATATTTTCATGATTATCTATGGAAATATATCTACATATATCTAAGACTGGTTTCGATAACGCTGTATGGTGAATTTCATTGAGATTTTATTGAATACTGTTAACTCATGTTTTATCAAAATATTTTTTATATTGAAATTCCATTTTCCAAAATTTTCACTTGACTGTTAACCATTTTCTTTTTTTTAACACTTATTTTATATGATTATTTTAAGTAAAATTAATTATGATATTTGTAATATGTTAAAAATAATTTGAACTCGTTGTATATATAATACATAAGTGTTCGAATCATACAAAATATCCACTGTTATATCTCTTTTTTTTCTACTTTTAGTCTTTTAATAATGACTGGATTAATAGTATTACATGTAAGTGTATAATTATATAAAATATCAGTACTTGTAAGTTCACTAGTTCATCAGTTTCAAAGAGAAATGAACATTGTATATAAAAAACTAAAAAAATAAAAATAAATGAGACTATTATGTTTATTCTTGTCTTTTTTATTCTTTCTTATCCATACCGATTAAAAAGCACTATAATATTAAGTCAAAAAAAACCTGTGCATAATGTTAATATGACTCAATGACAAACAGGGAAATGTAAATAAATAATAGAAACTTCATGCTATGGGGCTCTATGACTTATGGATTAAGGATGATAGATATCCTTGACAAAACAAAAATATTTGCAGTCAAGTTAGTTCAAAAGGCAACGATACATTATTGTTGAATAATTCATTATCTGAAAAATTTGATTGTGCTACGTTTATTCAAATCAATTCATGATACAAAAATATGCATGGGATTGTAAAAGAGAACTACGAAGTCAGATTTTTATACAAATAAAAGATTTGATAAAAATTATTAAATAAATGAGGGAAGTCACTAATGTTAAGATAACTATCTTTAAAGAACTCTCAAATTGTATACAATATACCTTTTTTATAGGCTTTGCTGAATGTGTTATATGAATTAGGTAAGTGAGATATTATCCATATTTTGGTTAATAGAATTTTTTTCAATAAACTTTTAAGAAAAGATAATACATAAGTATTTTTATAGCTCCTATATTTCCACATTTTTTTATATTTTCAAAAAAACTTTTCTATTCTTTCATAAAAAACTCAAACCAAGTTGAGCAACAATTACACTACTGTAAAATAAATACTCTTTAAGGTAACTGTTACCATATGTTTCACGTTATTCAAGAGTCGAGATTATTTAAATTATAAATTGTGGTTACTACGATATAATAATAATAATATAGAGTCATCTGTCAAATTTATTTAAAAGATTACCTTATATTATAATATTAAAAATAGTATTCAATATGATAAACAAGATTCATATTAGATAATAAGATAGCTGATAGATGTCAACAAACACAGATAAGTGACGAGTGTATAACATTAAAACCTAAAATTCCAATTTGATTACGTATCATATCAATATCAAATAAATAAAAATCAACAATGTTCGATAACATTCCTCAAAACATGAAACTATCACGAAAAAATTTAAAACTATAGAAAAAAAATAATAAATCATATCAACAATTCGATATTCTTTTTAACCTTTTTGGAAACCATTAATTTTCAAAAATTGAACTTTTACAAACTTACATTGTAAGTCAAGGTGTAGATTTTTAATTGATTGCTTTATAACTTGTAGGTATTTTTTACTTTTCTTGACAAGCACATGGGAGCTATTGCGTTCAATGTTTAATGTTACATAATTACATAAAGCAGGTATTGTTAATTATTCACTATAAATGACCTAGTTTTTTTTTTTTTTACACCATTTGGGTGATATATACATATATCATAAACAATATACCCCTTATAAATACATGAAATATATAAAATGTAGAACATTAAAGTTTCATTGTCATTAAATACAATAAATTCCAGAAAAAATTGAATAATACCAGCTGTACGTAAAAAGATTTTAGAAAGAAAAAAATTCTGATTTACTTGAAGTAAAGATACAGTAACTTTTTTTTTTCGTAAATTGCTTGAATGGTTCTGGATGAAATAATCTCATGACAATGATTAGCATCTTTTTATCTTTTTATACTGATAAACACTCATCATGGATTTCAGTGTTCTCTGGATATCTGTACTAAACAAGCATAAAATTGATGCTTGAGATTTTCAGGAATGGATGAATTGTGTGGCTCAGAGTTTTGGGTAAGAACCGACATTATACTTGTTCATCTAATTTTAAGAGTATTTCTCGAAGTATAAAAATTAAAATTTGATATTTCTTAACTATTAAGTTTTATTTCATCACATTTTTTTAACCTTTCTTATTATATCACATATAGACAAGTTTTTTACATTTAGAAAAATACTCTGAGAATATTAGAAATTTATTTCCATGTTAACTGCTTGCACTAATCACAGATATTTAGTAACCTTGTATATAGAATACTTCTAGAATCGAAAAAATATATTTTGAATGTGAATAAATAAACGTCAAGCTATTTCATTATAAATTTTGAATTCACAAAATGTTGAAAAAGTTTCTGATTTAGAATCAAATTTATTGGAAAAAAATCCATAAATATAAAAAATATGTGCATGAATGATTTCAATGATGATCATAGATTAATAGTAATTATAAATTTATAATTTTTCCCAAACATGAGGATTCAATATTTTATACTACACATAATAGAAACACGAACATTGCTATGCAATGAAGTAACTCATTTTTGTTGCCACTTCAATTATTATAATCTTTACTTTGGTAATAATCTAGAAAATTATCTTTTATGAGATTGAGAGGAGTAATTGCCTAAAATGCCAGAATGAATCATTACAAGATTGTTATCGATTTTTCAGTGAAAACAATTACACAGCATCTATTAATTATGATGCGACAAAAATATTTTTGCCAATATAATTAATATCATTTTTATTTTAATGTAAGTTATACAGTACAAAAGTTCATAAACAAAAATCATTATATAATAATAATTTAAATAACAATTTTTTTGTATATAAAAAATTTTATTTTTAATATGTTAACACATAAAATCATATTTGATAGATAAAAAATTGAAAATATCAATTGTCATTATTATACATAACTTATATAATGTTTACTGAAGGAAAAATCCTTGCTGATATTATCAGAAGGTTGTATGCATTTGCATGGTTGGATAGATGTACAAGCCTTTTACTTAATTGTTTGTGATGTGAAAAACTTTTTTTTTATTATAGAACACGAGTTTGACATGGGATACAGAAGACCCGTACTTTACCTCATGCTTTGAAAAAACAGTGTTGGTTTGGGCACCATGTGCATTTCTATGGGTATTATCTCCGTTGGAGTTTTCATATATTCTACATAGCAAAGAAAGAAACGTACCCTGGAAACCTTTAAATGTTATAAAACTACTTCTTATATGTTCACTTACTGTGTTGACAATAATAGATTTAGCCATTGCGATAGATGATTCTTCAATTTTAGATGTGCCAAATGTAGAATTTGTCACGCCGGCCATAAAAATTATTACATTTGTAAGATTTGTGTTACATTTTATTAAAGATTTATATTTTTACTATTATGTACATGTTTAACACTTTTTTTTGTTTAAGATATTTACAATGATACTATATTTATTAAATAAAAAACATGGTCTTCGGACATCGGGGTTGCTTTTCCTATTTTGGTTCATATTGTTAATATTTAGTATTCCTCAATATAGATCTGAAATTGTCCAAAAAACAAAGTCTGAGGAAGTCACTTATTCATTTGTTAGTTATATGATATATTTTCCTTTGGTTTTGATCATATTCTTACTTAATTGCTTTGTTGATGCGGAACCGACAATATCCCCATTTCCAAAAAATAAGGTATATTTCAATTATTAAAAAATTACATTATTTTATTAAAGTAACAAATATTATATGTGTGTTTTCATTTTCAATAAAGAATCCATGTCCAGAACGAGAAAGTGGATTCCTATCAAGGATATTATTTGCATGGTTCGATTCATTGGTATGGAATGGATATAGAAAACCATTAACCAAAGATAATTTATGGTCAATGAATCCAGAAGATACATCTGCAGAAGTAGTGCCAGTCTTTGAAAAATATTGGGAACAAGCTGTAGCTAAAACAAAAAAGTAAGATAAACTATGTAAAAATTAATTTTCAAATGATAATCATTTCATACTTATGTTTGAATATTTGAATAGTAAATAAAATTTCGTACATATTTTCTTTCAATAAATAAAACAGGAAAAACCAATCATCTACATCAAAAAAAAAAAAATCAAAAAGTTCGTCAACTGAAACTAAACCAATCAAAAATGCTTCAATTTTAATGCCTATGTTCAAAGCTTTCGGATCAACTTTTATTTTTGCTTCATTTTTAAAATTGAGCCAAGATATAATGATATTTATTCAGCCACAAATATTAAGGTAATAAAGACACCAAATTATTAAATAAAAGTAAAAATCTAGTTCGTAAAATTAACTATTGATTAATTTCAGTTTGTTGATACAATTTGTATCGGGCAACGAATATGTTTGGAAGGGCTATTTGTATGCTGTTTTGTTATTCATTGTTGCAATGGTTCAAACTATAGTATTGTCTCAATATTTCCATAGAATGTTCTTAGTAGGATTGAGAATACGTACTGCTTTGATTAGTTCAATTTATAAAAAGGCTTTGAGATTATCTAATGCTGCACGTAAAGATTCAACAGTCGGAGAAATTGTTAATTTAATGGCTGTAGACGCTCAAAGGTATTTATTTTTATCGTAAATTTTTAAATCAAATATTTTCTTGAAATTACTCATAATTTCATGTAACAATTTTTTTAAGGTTCATGGATTTAACAGCATATATTAGTATGATTTGGTCTGCTCCATTGCAAATAGCTTTGGCTTTATATTTCTTATGGGATATTTTGGGGCCTTCTGTTCTTGCTGGGCTCGGTGTTATGATTATATTAATACCAATTAATGCGGTAATTGCAAACAAAGCAAAAACTCTTCAAATCAAACAGATGAAAAACAAAGATGAAAGAGTTAAACTTATGAACGAAGTAATTAATGGAATAAAGGTAAAAGTGTCTAATAAAAATTCAATTCTAATTTAAAATTTCATTATTAAAACATATTTTTGAAAATTACTGCAGGTTATCAAACTATATGCTTGGGAACCCAGTTTCGAAAATCAAGTTACGAAAATAAGAGATAAAGAAATGTTAGTACTCAAATATTTGGCTTACTTAAATTCAAGTACAAG
Source organism: Hydropsyche betteni (assembly GCA_028571205.2). Lineage (NCBI taxonomy): Eukaryota > Metazoa > Arthropoda > Insecta > Trichoptera > Hydropsychidae > Hydropsyche > Hydropsyche betteni. The sequence continues at coordinate 6,645,369 of JAOXNN020000004.1, forward strand.
TTTTATTTGGTCATGTGCACCGTTTTTGGTAAATATTTTATGATTTCGAAAAAATTATTTTAAATGAACAATATTAAATATTTATGCCCTTTTTTCAGGTATCATTGGTTACTTTTGCAACATATGTACTTTCTGATCCAAATAATATACTCGACTCACAAACAGCATTTGTTTCACTTTCATTATTCAACATTTTGAGATTTCCTCTAATGATGTTACCCAATATGATTACTTTCATTATTCAGGTATATTTATAAATCAACATATTGTATTTTAATATATAATATAATATTATAAGTTCATGTTATAAAATATTTTCAGGCAAGTGTATCAGTAAAAAGATTAAATAAATTTTTAAATACCGACGAATTAAATCCAAATGATATTGAGCATGAACAATCTGAAAGTAAATAAAAATTATGTTTTTATTTTTAACACAATTCAAATAATTTTATTTTTGTCTAATATAATTTTTCAGCAACTCCACTTTTGATTGAAAATGGAAACTTCTCCTGGGGAGAAGACGAAAAAGTCCTACGTGATATAAATGTGAATATTACAAAAGGATCATTAGTTGCAGTTGTAGGAAGTGTTGGTTCTGGCAAAAGTTCTCTTTTATCAGCTTTCTTAGGAGAAATGATCAAAATATCCGGCCGTGTTAATACATATGGTTCCATCTCTTATGTAACACAACAAGCATGGATACAGAATGCAACTCTTCAAGATAATATTTTGTTCGGGAACAAAATGAATAAAGATACGTATGATACTATCGTTAATGCTTGTGCATTGAAACCTGATTTAGAAATGTTGCCTGGAGGAGATCAGACTGAAATTGGTGAAAAGGGTATTAATTTATCTGGAGGTCAAAAACAAAGAGTTTCTTTAGCACGAGCAGTTTATTGTGATAATGAGATTTATTTTCTTGATGATCCGTTGAGTGCTGTTGATACACATGTTGGAAAACATATTTTCCAAGAAGTGATAGGACCAAAGGGACTCTTAAAAAAAAAGACACGAGTTCTCGTTACACATGGAATCACATATTTACCAGAAGTCGATTATATTATTGTGATCAAAGATGGTGAAATATCTGAATCAGGGTCATATAAAAGCTTGATAGAGAAAAAGGGTGCATTTTCTGAATTTATTTCCCAACATTCAAACGAATCGGAAAATGCTCCAGAGACTGGTATGTATTATATTTATAAATTAATTTTAAATTTAAAATTCTACAAATAAATTTATTTTCTATTTAGATATATTTGCAGTTGAAAATGATGTACCAGAAAAAATATTACGAAGTCAATCACAAACAGTACCAGAAGCAGTTGAATCAAATAAAGGTAAATAACTTTAATTACTAAAATTTAATTATATAAGAATATAAAATAAACTCAACTCCTTTCGAACATAAGATAAATTAATCAATTATTTAATTAATCATAAACATTTGTTAATATAAGCAGAAAATAAAAATCATGTCGACGAGGATAAATCGAAAAATTCATTAATCCAAGCTGAAAAATCTGAAACTGGCAGTGTATATAAATATTTATATAATAAAATAATTAAAGATTTTTTTGGTTCTAAATATTTCCAAATTTCAGGTGAAATTGAGTGTGTTTTCTCATTACTTTAAGAGCATTGGTTTGGGATTCACAATAATATCAATATTAGGAAATTTGATATATCAAGGATTTGCTATAGGCTCAAACGTTTGGCTTTCTGTATGGTCATCAGATGAAGATGCGGTTTGTAGATTATTAAAAAATATAAATAGTACATACAATATATATTTCATTCAATTTATTATGAATATTGATTAATTAATACACCAGATACTTGAAGATGGTACTGTAGACACAGCAAAACGAGATTTATATTTAGGTGTATACGGAGGACTTGGTGTAGGCCAAGGTAAAAAATAACATATTTCTAATATAATTATTGTATGCTTAATATCTGATCGATAATATTCAAATAATTGTTATTTTATGTTTTATTAGTGATAACTGTGTCAATTTCATCATTGTTTTTATTCATCGGAGCATTGAATGCATCTTCTATATTACATTCGCAAATGTTAACGGCTATATTAAAAGCACCGACGACTAACTTCTTTGACATCACACCTGTAGGTCGTATACTTAACAGGTTCAGTAAAGATGTTGATACTCTTGACAATGTGTTGCCAATGGGTCTCAGAGGATGGGTTTCTTGTTTTTTTGCAGTATGTTTTTAATTTAATCATTTTGATTTAAAAATATTTGATTTAATAAAAATATTTTGAACGCTACATAGGTCCTGTCAACTTTGGTAGTTATTTGTATTTCAACTCCTATTTTTGCTGCTGTAATTATTCCCGTTGGTATTGTTTACTATTTGGTGCAAAGAATTTATATTGCAACATCTCGACAGTTGAAAAGAGAAGAATCTGTAACAAGGTCTCCTATATATTCACATTTTGGTGAAAGTGTAACGGGAGCATCAGTTATAAGAGCATATGGAAAGCAAGCTAGGTATTATTATTTTTTTTTTGAAATTATGCATTCAACTAAAAAATCATATTAACATATGATATTCTTGTTGAAAATATAATATGTCCATGCTGAAAATATGATATGTCCACATTGAAAATATGATATGTCCACATTGAAAATATGATAACAACCCTTTATATGTATTATACTTAGTCCAATAATTATCGTGTTAATTATTTGCAGATTCATACAAGAATCTGAAGAGAAAGTTGACTGCAATCAAATTTGCTACTTTCCAAGCATCGTATCAAACAGATGGCTTGCAGTTAGATTGGAAACTATTGGAAATTTCATTATTTTTTTTGCTGCATTATTTGCAGTTATCGGAAGAGATACCATTAATCCAGGAATCGTAGGACTTTCTGTAAGCTACGCACTCCAGGTAAATTTATTTGTATCAAAAAGAAACTTATTTTCTCAAAATAATTATTTAACATATATTTTTGAACTAAACAATAAAATCTATTATTGTACATAAAAACAGATCACTCAAACACTAAATTGGCTAGTGAGAATGACTTCCGATATAGAAACAAATATAGTATCTGTTGAGAGAATCAAAGAATATATTGAAGTTATTCAGGTAGATAATTATAATTTTTGTTGGTTTTATATTAAATATCGATAAATAGTAGTATTTACAATTGATTTTATAAAGGAAGCTGCATGGGAAAACTCAAGCACAACTCCAAAGCCAGATTGGCCTGTTGAAGGTGAAGTAAAAATGGATAATTTAGTTATTCGTTATAGAGAAACGACAGAGCCTGTATTACATGGAGTGACTTGTGATATTAAGCCAAAAGAAAAAATAGGAATTATAGGTCGCACTGGAGCTGGTAAAAGTACATTGACATTAGCATTATTCAGGTAATTAATTCAAATTCAATATATTAGTACAAATATCGTTATTTTTCAAATAGTAATAATCTATGGAAACAAAAATTTTAAATTAAAGAATATTAGAAGCATCGGAAGGAAAAATCAAAATTGATGGAATTGATATTTCAACGTTAGGTTTACATGCCTTACGTAATCGTTTAACTATCATTCCTCAAGATCCAGTTTTATTCTCTGGCACAATCAGATCTAACCTAGATCCTTTTGATACTTTTACTGATGATGAAGTATGGAGGGCACTTGAACATTCTCATTTAAAACCATTTGTAAAAGGTAAAATTCCATTTTGAACAACCAGATCACTAACATAAAATGAAAACTGAATAAAATATTGTCAATTTCATATAAGGTTTAAATCTTGGATTGAAACATGAAATAAACGAAGGTGGTGAGAATCTATCTGTTGGTCAAAGACAACTTATCTGTCTAGGAAGAGCATTACTTAGAAAAACACGTGTGCTAATATTAGATGAAGCAACAGCGGCTGTAGATTTAGAAACAGATGATCTCATTCAGGTACTTATTTATTTTGATAGCATTTTTTATCGCATATATATATGAATTTTATATAAGTACTTAAATATATATTTTTAAACAAAAATATAATTTTTTTCAGAAAACAATCAGAACAGAATTTGCTACTTGTACAGTGTTGACAATTGCGCATAGACTTAATACAATAATGGATTCGACAAGAGTGTTGGTTTTAGATAAAGGAAAATTAGCCGAGTTCGACACACCAGAAAATTTATTAGGAAACAAAAAATCAATATTTTACAGTATGGCAAAAGATGCAGGCCTTGTTAATTAAATTGATATTAAAAATAATAATTGTGATGGTTATTGTTAATTAATAATTATATTGAGTTAATTAGTGATAAATAGATAAAAATTTAGTTTTCGAATGTTTTTATTTTATTTGTACAGTGAATTAAATCGACACATTCATGAACATTGGTTTATTTGTTTTTAAATCTTTGAAATTCGATATATAATACACATACCAGAGCTTTAGATAAAAATCAGATAACATGTACCCATACAAAAAATAAATATTTTTGATATTTTTTTCAAAAATAAAAGTTTCACAATTCTTTTTCAATAATAAAAAGATCATAATTCGAGCAACTGAAAAAAAAGCAAATTCGAAAGTTTCAATGCACTCGTCAAAAACGGTGCAAAAGTTTTTCACAGAAATAAACACGTCGAATTTTTTTAACGACTTTCCCTCACCCATTCTTCGATTTCTTATACCAAACCAATTGAATAGAAACAATTTCCTGAAAAACCGAAACGAAAAAAGCGACATATTTTCGAACATTTCAAAAATTGAAATCGGAAAACTATTTGGGAAATATAAGAATTTTCACAGCCCTGATATTTATTATTGATTATTGAAAAATAATGAATAAAAATAGACATTCCTCTTGATTGACATTGAAAATCATTGATTCTTACGCTAGTTTTCCTGCAACAACTTATCAGTCGCTCGCCGATTGCGCGCTTGTCAGTTTGCGCGGCCTTGATAAGTGGGTTTAAATGTTTTCGTAGATTGTTCATCACCATGGAAAACTTTTGCCGTTCTCCGTTTTGGGTAAGAATGCTCAATTTTAATGAAAAACGCTCAGATATGGATGGTATTATGAATTGAACATGATATAACCTCAAACGTTGCGCAAGCGTATAATATGAAAGTATTGCGGCATGGAAATTCGAATACTTTGTTGTGAGAATGTGTTGTATTGATTATTGACGGATAAATCTAATCGTTATTTGTTATAAGTAGCTAAAATTTCTAAAAGTTTTTTATTGACGAGATAAATTTCGTATAAGAAAAACTTATTGATGATGATGGTGAAATACCTAGTAAATCTGAAATGAAAGTTTCCGAATAAATAAATTTCTTGTAAGTTAATCTAAAAAAAAATTAATTGTATTGTATTTTCATATTCCAGTTTTAATATTACTAAACTCCCATACAATGATTCTTACAATTAAATTGCAAATACATTTTTAGGATTCCAATATCACTTGGTATACGGACAATCCAAAGTTCACTCCTTGTTTTGAACAAACGATTCTTATTTGGATACCGTGTGCTTTTTTGTGGATTTTTGCACCTCTGGAAATAACATATATATTTAAGAGTCAAAATAGATACATTCCATGGAATTTTCACAATATCACAAAAGTTGTTGTAAATGTATTATTAATATTAGTATCAGGAGCAGAATTATCTTATGCCATATACAAAAAAATGCAGCATGATATACCACTGGTTGAATTTTTCACCCCATCGATCAAATTAGTTTCTTTTGTAAGTATGAAAATATTTTTAAATTATTAAAATCTAATAATAATAATATTATAAATAAATATAATAATAGTAAAATATA
>JAOXNN020000004.1:6659473-6686715 GCA_028571205.2 Hydropsyche betteni
ATAAAAATAGTAAAATATATATAATAATAGTAATATTTTCTTCGTTTTCAGTTTTTAGTTCTTATAGTATCGCAACATAATAAATATTATGGAAGACGCTCTTCCGGTTTGCTTTTTATATTTTGGTTTTTACTTACAATTTGTAGTTTGTCTCAATTAAGAACAGAAATTGAAAAAAAAGTATCAGAAAATTATGATATGCTACAATTTATTAGTTACATGATATTTTTCCCATTAGTAGTTTTGAAATTTCTTTTAAATTGTTTTGCCGACAAGCCACCTTTAATTTCATCAAACACTGAACAAGAGGTAACAAGACGTTCCCTATTTTTTTCATTAAAATTATCAAATGAAGATTTTATTTTTATGTATTTTTATTGAAGAAACCATGTCCCGAGTATGAGTGCAGCTTTCTTTCTCGAATTTTTTACTGCTGGTTCGATCCTCTAGTTCGAACGGGTTTCAAGAGGCCTTTAAAAGATGAAGACTTATGGTCTTTGAATAAAGAGCATACTTCTACAGAAATCACTTTAACATTTGAACATTATTGGAACAGAAGCTTGAATAAAAATGGGAACCCGTAATTATTTTTTCATCATCTATCTATTATTTGTTTTATATTTATATAATTAACAAACAAAATTTCAGACCATCAACATTTGAGTATTCACGCATTAACGAAACAAATGTGAAAAAGAAAGCTTCCATATTACCTGCTTTATTCAAAACTTTTAAATTTAGTTTATTATTTTGTGCAATTTTAGAACTACTTCATGTTGCCATTTCATTTTCAGCTCCCTTTTTTTTGAGGTAAAAAAACTTATTAAGTACTTTACTTTTGAATTGTGAGAAATATATATCTATTGTTATTTTTCAGTAAATTGATTTCATTTATAAGTAACGGTGAACAGGGATGGAAAGGATACATGTATGCTGTTTTACTTTTTATTTCGGTTACATTTAAAAGTTTTGTAATTTCTCAGTATTCACAACAAGTCAGATCGTTTGGAATGGGAATATGTACAGCACTTATCAGTGCAATATATAAAAAATCCTTGAAATTATCTAGAAATGCTAGGAAAGATGCTGCTATTGGAGAAATTGTCAATTTGATGTCAGTCGATGTGCAAAAGTACGAAATTTAACTATTTTCAAAATATTTCTTATTGCGTCATATTAATTTAATAAAAATATAGGTTCAACGAAATGTCGAGATTTATCAATAGTATTTGGTCATCTCCGCTTCAAATATGTCTGGCTTTATATTTCTTATGGGATATTCTGGGTGCATCAGTATTTTCTGGACTAGGTGTGATTATTTTATTGCTCCCCCTAAATGCTCTATTGGTAAGAGCTTACGAAAAAAGTCAATCTGCTCAGATGGAAAATAAAGATCAAAGACTGAAGTTGATGAATGAAATTTTAAGTGGAATTAAGGTTTTTCATTTAACTATTTTAAATAAATATGAAGCTTAAATTTATTAATGAGCTTTAAAAAAAATTGAAGGTATTAAAGTTATATGCATGGGAACCAAGTTTCGAAGCTCAGATAACTAAAATTAGAAATGAAGAAATAAAAGCTGTCAAAAAAATTACATACCTGAATTCAGCATTTTCTTTCATATGGCTGTGTGTTCCATTTTTAGTGAGAAAATAAAATTATCAATTTATTATTGACAATTTTTTTAATAAATTAATTTTGATTGTCGTATTTACTAGGTATCACTTGTGATATTTGCAACCTTTGTACTTTCTAGTTCAAAAAATATATTGGACTCTAAAACAGCATTTGTTGCATTATCTTTATTGAATATATTGCAATTCCCTCTTACAATGTTTCCGTATGTTATAAACAATTTGATTCAGGTATATTTTTTATATTCTATACAAAAAATATTTATTTAAAAAACTTCACGAACTTATTTTTTTTACAGACATATGTTTCAACTAAAAGGATAAACAAGTTTATGAATTCTGATGAAATTGACCCTTCAAATGTATCTTTAGATTTATCTGACGGTGGGATTTTTCTGTTTTTTTTTATAATAATTTATAGTCACTATCATATGTATTTTTCAATATTTAGATGGTTCATTGAAAATTGACACAGCAACATTTTCCTGGGGATCTGATGATCCAACACTTAAAGATATTAATATTGACGTCAAAGCTAGGTCTCTTGTAGCCATTGTCGGTAATGTTGGTTCTGGAAAAAGTTCAGTTCTTTCAGCTATACTTGGTGAAATGGATAGATTATCAGGACGAGTTTCAATTCATGGTTCGATTGCCTATGTTGCACAACAGGCATGGATACAGAATGAAACACTTAAAAATAACATATTATTTAAAAGAACTGTAAATGACAATTTTTATGATTCTGTCATTGATGCTTGTGCACTAAAACAAGATTTAGATATGCTTCCTGCAGGTGATCAGACTGAGATTGGAGAAAAAGGTGAAGATGTAGCATAATATATTAATTTCTTAAATTATTTTTTGTACTTTTAATGAAACTTTTATAAATTTAAAGGAATAAACCTCTCGGGAGGTCAGAAACAAAGGGTATCTCTTGCTCGAGCTGTTTATTTTGATAGTAATATATATTTATTAGACGATCCATTAAGTGCAGTTGATTCACATGTTGGGAAACATATATTTGACAATGTTATTGGTCCTAAAGGCCTCTTAAAAAATAAAACACGTATTCTTGTAACAAATGGGATTACTTACTTGCCACAAGTTGACCACATTGTAGTACTTAAAGAAGGCATGATTTCTGAATCTGGTACTTACAGAGAATTGTTAGAGAAAAAAGGATCATTTGCGGATTTTTTACTTCAATATTTAAGTTCTATTAAAGAAGAAGAAAACTCAGGTTTTTTGTTGTTTTATTGTTTGATATAATATTGTCGATCTTCATATCTCATTTGTTGCTTAAATTTTTAGAATTGCTTCAAATAAAAAAACATTTGGAATCAAATTTGGGAAGTGATGAAGTCAATAGTAAATTACAAAGACTTAGATCGATGTCTGAAAATGAATCTGATAATGTGTCAGACAAAGGTTTAAATTATCATTATTAATTTTTTTGATTTTTAATATATATTTTTTGTTTTAAACCAAAATTTCTTTTAGCAACTGATACACCAACCACGCCAGTTTCTGCTTTGGGAAATGATGGAGAAAAAATCCAAATTGATAAAATCATAGAAGAAGAAATAGCAGAAACTGGAAACGTAAGAACTCTATATTTCTGAATTATTTGCATATTTCATCTCAAAGCTGAATTTAACTGGTCTTTATTTCCTATTTTCATAGATTAAATGGAATGTGTATGTGTATTATTTTAAAATATTGGGCCCATTCCTCGCAATAGCTACTTTTTTTAGTAACATGGCATATCAAGCATTTAGCATTGGCACAAATGTCTGGCTTTCAAAGTGGTCAACTACAAACGATTTTGTAAGAACATTTTTTTAAATTATAATAAATTTATATTTATTTTCTATTATATACCTATTGTCATTGAAATTTTTTTCCTAGAATTCAAACAGTACAAATGATACACATACACGTGATTTATACTTAGGGGTGTATGGAGCTCTTGGAGTCTGTCAAGGTGGTTATTAATAATATATTTTTAATTTTAGTTACAGATATTTATTGTTAAATATTGTTTTAGCTTTTGCCGCATACTTTTATAATTTGGCACCACAACTAGGTTTTTGGTTAGCTGCTAAAATGTTGCATGAAAAACTTTTAAGCAGGATATTACGATCACCTTTAAGTTTCTTTGATACAACACCGTCCGGTAGAATACTATCTAGATTTTCAAAAGATGTGGATGTATTAGATGAAACCCTCCCGTGGATGATCGCCGAAAGCATATTTTGTATTTTTAGTGTAATGCAATATTTTTTTAGTCAAATAAAATACCTTTCAGAATTTACTTACTTTTTTTATTACAGATATTCGGTACAATAATCGTGATTAGCATATCTACACCTCTATTTATTATTGTGGTATTACCTGTTGGAGTTGTATATTATTTCATCCAACGTTATTATATTGCAACATCGAGGCAATTGAGAAGATTAGAGTCTGTGACTAGATCGCCCATTTATTCACATTTCCAAGAAACTCTTACGGGCGTATCTACAGTAAAAGCATTTGGACTTCAAGACATGTATTTTTTCCCTTATATATCCTTTTTCTTGAGAATGATTATACTTTTATCGCATTTATTAATTTGATTTGTTATTTTTCAGATTTACTATTGAATCTCAAGAAAAAGTAGATTACAATAACAGATGCAAATACAGTAGTATAATTTCGAATAGTTGGCTTACTATTCGATTAGAAATCATGGGAAATATTTTAATACTATTTTCTGCCCTTTTTGCTGTAATTACTCGAGATAAATTGAGTCCAGGAATTGTGGGACTCTCTGTGAGCTATGCTTTACAAGTGTGTGAATAAAACTATTAAATATACTGTCAGTAAAAATATGTACACTTAATATTCATACATAATTTAGATTACAGAAAATCTCAGTTGGCTTGTAAACATGGTATCTGAACTAGAATCAAATATAGTGGCTGTAGAAAGAATTAAAGAATATTCGGAAAATGTGCAAGTCAGTAAAATATCGCAATATGTCTCTAAATAATATTTTCAATATTGAAAATCAATTTATTCACAGGAAAAACCTTGGATTCTACCTAACAGTGATCCAAACAGTGATTGGCCACCCAAAGGTCAATTAGATATTAATGAGTTAGTACTAAGATACCGATCATCGACTGAACCTGTTTTGCATGAAATAAGTTGTCGAATCAATGCTGGTGAAAAAATAGGCGTAGTTGGACGTACTGGTGCTGGAAAAAGTAGTCTTGCATTAGCCTTATTTAGGTTTGATTAAATTCATGACATGAGATATTATTTTTATGATTTGCGATAATTTTACTTTGGAAATTTGCAGGATCGTAGAAGCTGAAAATGGCAGTATTTTTATCGACGGCTTAGATATTTCAAAATTAGGACTTCATACTTTGCGTTCTCGTCTTACTATCATTCCTCAAGATCCAGTTTTATTTATGGGTACTCTTAGATTTAATCTTGATCCATTCAATGTGCACAATGATGAAGAAATTTGGTCTTCTCTTGAACATGCACACTTAAAATCTTTCGTTGAAAGTATGGCAATAAAACAATTAAATTTTCCAGATTTCTTAAAATATTAAGATTTTAATAATTTTTAAATTGCGTCTACTTTTTAGATTTAACAAATAAACTAGAATATGTGATAGATGAAGCAGGCACAAACTTATCTGTCGGTCAAAGACAACTAATTTGTCTGGCTCGTGCACTTCTTCGTAAAAGCTCTATATTAGTTTTAGATGAGGCTACAGCGGCTGTGGATTTAGAAACTGATGATTTGATTCAGGTACTTTATAAATATTTATTCATGCGTTTTTTCATTTTTTTTTATTTCTAATTTTCTTAATTATTTTTTCCAGCAAACAATAAGAATAGAATTTTCTTCTTGTACGATTTTAACTATAGCTCATCGTCTTAACACAGTATTGGACTCTGATAAAATTTTAGTGTTAGATAAAGGAAAATTAGTAGAATTCGATTCCCCACCGAATCTTCTACATGACCAAAATTCATTATTTTATAAATTAGCTCAAGATGCAGGTGTAGTAAAATAATAATTATGATAATTGAATTTTATAACATGTAAATGACAAAAAAGAACAATTATATATATATCAAAAAAAAAACAGTATTATTGTTATACACCTGTGAACAACTTGCATAACAATTTTATATTCTTGACCTTTCACTTGATAAATGTGCGAGATTGACTAATTGATTGAAATATCGGAAAATTTTGCATATCCTCAAATAAATTGATTCGCTACAAATATCTCAGACTCCTACTTAATAAAGCTAAATAGGCACACCTAGAAAAATAACACACAACACCGTTGAACGAATAGATGCTCGTTGAGCTCTGCCCTATCAATTTAACGCCATACAAATTAAATATTACAAAAATTACTTTTATATATAAATATAATAAAAATAGTTCCTTTTTTTTACTGTACACATTTTCTGAAGATTAAATTAGGTATGTATAATAGTTTGGAAAACTGCAATAATTTTTATCATTTAAATATATTTTGCAGTTTGACTAAAAAATGTATCGACGTATCGTTTATTATTGTTCAAAAAAATCATTGATAAAAATTATAATTTTGAAATATTGAAATTTTACTATTTCTAAATGAAACATCTAAAAAGTATTTTAATATTTTTATCATCCAATATAAAAGTGGTAGGTAATCCTGCACTTTAAATGCCCAAATTATTTATTAACATAAAAATGCATTATACGTGCTTAAAATAAATTTCTTTATATATTTCACACGTAATTTAGGTTTAACTTCGTGCTTAGTTTGTATATATTTTTTAACCCATAAAATCCATCGAGAATCTTAATTCAAATGCTCCCAACAGTTTTTCAACGATAAAATAAAAACGAATCAATACATAATTTACGCGCAAGATTATCTAAAATGTTATATAAGCACATTCATTGCGTTAATTTGTTTGAATACACACAAATAGATACTGGTTTACAATTTCGTTGTTTAGGTCGCAAATAAAAACGCCGCCGCCGGTTAGTTCTCGGTCGTCCATGTCTGCGGATGGACGTCGATTCCCATCGAAAATCGGCCTCCAAGTCATAATTGTACTTACGACATAACTATGTCGATCGAAGAACATTGCGGCTCCCCGCTTTGGGTAAATATCGGAAAACATTCTCCGTTTTGTTTCGCGCCACAAATAGCTGAAATTTCCACTAATATAACCTAATAGGCGGCCGCGGACGATTTTCGGGAATGGCCGGTTTTTTTGTGTAAAATAATTTGTGTGCGTTAGGATCGTGTTAGGTTTTGAGGTCGCTGTTTGAGTCGAAGCCTTAAATTATGTTCGTCTCTGTTTTTTGGTAATTATTTTCTTCTGTCAAAAAAATCGAATTGACGGATGTAATCGTGTCCATGGTCTGGTTTAAATTTAACATTTTTATTTATACGGTGGTCTGGTGGACGGGAACCGCTCCCATTATTTGTTTGTTATTATACGTCTGTTGATAAAATATAATAAAAATATATATAAAATTGGTTTTTTTTTGGAGAATCTTTCACAGTGTGAGTTTCCTTTGCTTTTGGAATCGTTATATTTTTTCATCAGTTTTGATTTCTCACATGTAAATTATTGAAACTTTTAAAATTATTTCGTGTTTTTTCGATTCGTAGAACATCGTAGAACTTGCTGGAAATTTTATTCGCGCCTTTGACATATTTTTCCACATTATTTTTTCATTAATAAACATAATTAAAACCATAATCTAAAATTCAGAATATCAAATAATCTGAATAAAAATGTGCATATTATTTTTTTTAACATCTCTATCAACTTTTCCAATAATTTCATTTTGAAATATCTGAATACCAACGAAACATTCACATATGCTTCAGAATCAGTAAAACTGTTTTCAATTAATTACAGAACTTCAACTCCCACTTACACGATATAAATCCAACAAATATTTACGTTTATCTAAAAAACTTTTGTGGTTGTTCGTTTTCGATAATACTGAATGGAATTTTCTAAATACCGAAATTTAACAGCGATGTAATTCGTTCTTACCTGCGTTTTACCGTTATCTGGAATGTATAAGCGTCATACTTATCCATCCGAAAAATCGTCGTTTTTTCCATTCGTAAAATGTTAAAACGACATTCATAACATAACTGTTCGTATTGGCGGAAGGTTCATATATCAATTTTCATTTGATTTTAAACCAGATCTCAACAATGTATCGTAAATGTGCACGAACGGACAAATGTGCTTTATTCACTTTCTCTTTTGAAACGAACATCGAAAACATATTTCACTCGCGGTTCATTCATGTTGTTAAAATTGAACGGACCTGTTGAAATGTGGAGTATCAAAATGTTAATTTACTTTCAAATTAATCAAAGTGTCGTTTATTGTGTAAATTTTACGTTATACGATGGATTGAATTTGCGTATAAAAATGAGCTAAGTGCATTTTTCGATTTGTCTGATGGTGAGACTTAAATATTCGATTAATTTTTTGTTTAGTGAAAAAGAAAATTGTAATTGTAATAAAACGTATGAATTTTTGTGCTTTTCGTTAAAAAAAGGTAATATCCACCTGTTGCAAGTGTTATCGAGAATTTATAATAATTTATTATCAATTTTTTTGAATTGATTATGTTTATAAACAAAATTTAATATTATTGCGCTAATCATTGTGCAATGAAAATTGATCAATGAGAACAAAATAAATCGATTTTCTCCAACGACCACGAAATCCAATTCTACAAAAATAATACACGTCCACAATTTACAAAGAGCGTTAGATCAAACATACACAAAACACAACTATTATATAATTAGATTGCGCCATACTTTGAGCAGCGAAAGAATCGTTAGTGGGGGCACTAACTGTTAAAACCAGTATTTTCACAGTCGTACCTTTTGACGAAAAAACGCGCGTACACAAGTACGCAGATTCGAAAAATCGCCGATTCAAATATTCAACATGAGATTGAAACAAGCGGGAAAATTATTTTCACATACGCCGATACGCGTACGCGTTTCCGTAAATAATTGAGTAACCCGAATCGATATTTCGGTATGATTGCGTCGGCCATTCGTTTAACAATGTGATAATTTTGAATAATGGTGTTTTTCCATAGGAGGGATATCCATTGACCTCAAGGCCGCTGACGTGTACCTCTTGTTTTCATTGATGATTGGAAAAATGAGTTGAGCAGAATGACCATATTTCCCAGGACCCAAAACGGGATTTTCCACAAAAAAAGTTCCCCCCCTCTATAAAAAATATATTCAAAAAATTTTCCTTAATTAATATCGTTATATCATCTATCTATATAAAAATGAATGTCTGTATATTAGACGTCGTATCACTCCAACACCGTTCGAACGATCACTATGAAAATAGGCATGTATATGTATTTTTTTCGAGAAGGTTTTTGTATCATTAAAACAAAAAAAATCAATACGAAGAGTCGATAACTGTCGTTTGTTGAATTTAGTTGCCTTGGTTACGTAATTCATAAAATCATATCAAGCTGTTTTAATACAGTCTGACAGGACAACGTCTGCCGGGTTTAGCTGGTATAATATATTATTCATCATATAAATATATGTATTATTAAAATTCTCGTATGCAAGGAAATATTCAACAAGATAAAGAAAATTAAATACAATATTTCATGTATTTGTAACACTCGAAATGCCTTATTTTTTTATAACAAATAAAACGCTATAACTAGTTAGATTTTCAAAATTGATTTATAAAAATTGTATCAATTTTCACCAAGAGTCTTCTGCCAACGATTTAGTAACGAATATCTTTCGTGTTTATAGAATTCTGT
This sequence comes from Hydropsyche betteni, assembly GCA_028571205.2. NCBI lineage: Eukaryota > Metazoa > Arthropoda > Insecta > Trichoptera > Hydropsychidae > Hydropsyche > Hydropsyche betteni. The sequence continues at coordinate 6,668,976 of JAOXNN020000004.1, forward strand.
ATTTTAGGAGGCTATGAAATCATCAAAAGCCTTTTTATTAAAAAGTCCTTTAATCGCTTGGATTGGTAAAAAATTTCTCGCAGATGATGAATCTAAATTTAAAAACTTTGAATTTTTATTTCAGTTAATTTTGAATCCGTTATTAAATAGGTATGAACCGGCCAAACAGGACAAATCAAACAATTTAACGACAACGACGGGACGAACGCAATATACAAAAAAAAACGGGACGTATGGTCAGCCTATAGTGTTGAGGTACACAACTCCGTTGTACCAATCGATGATTAGGTTTTGTTTTGTGCCGTTTTATTCGACAATACTAATAAGTAACGTGTCGTAATGCGTTCATTACCAATATGATATTAATTGTAAGAATTTCGAATGCTACGTGGAAGCTTTTTTCAATTGAAAATCGCGTATGTGATGATTGCACACGCATTTTTTTCGCGCCGCTTTTTGTCGTTTCATAACTTGTTTTCGAGATTTAGAATACAGAGGTTAACTATTCGTTTTTTTCCCTTTTCAAAATCCCCATGTCCGGTTCGTTATGTGTATGTAATTACGTGCAAGTCATGGACATCGATTGAGTCAACGTTTGCTTTTCATCTTCAACGTACACGTGGTCGAGGATGACTTGCTGAAAGTTAACCGTACCGTTAAGAAAATCAACTTAAAATTAGTGAAATCGATATGACTGTATCGAATACGACTCTTTTTGTGGTTTTCACTGCTGATAATGTTATCAAATAATAGTTTTCGCCCAATCACCGTGAACAATGGTATTTTCGTTATATTGTCTAATGTTACGTCGATTTATCAGATGTTGCACAATTTCTGCGAACTTTTACGCAATCGATAAGAATCAAGATAAATTTGTGTTAAAATAAACCTTCAACCATTCAACCTTCACATACTATTTGAACAATTTATGAGAAGATATTGCCGGTCGCAACTTGAGTTTTTTCAGCTATTTAAATTCTTATCAAGAGTGTACTTAATTTTTTTTTTTATATGACTTGCAATTTTTTGAAGTTCGTGAATAAATAAACAGGTTTTGCCGCTACGATTTCCAATTTCCAATATAAACTGAAAATTTTTATGCAACTTGACGCGAACGTCGAATTTGAGAGAATTGCTTTCAATCAAGCTGAATCGGATTTTTTTGCGAAACTACATTCATCAGCAGGTTTTTTTCAGTCGTCATCTATCTATCACCTGTCCGAATTTCTACGAATTGATCGTCCGGTTATGATCTTCATCAACCACCTACACCTTTTTTTTGTATCATATTATACAATAAAATCCAATACATATTATCGACAAACGAATTTACCTATGTATGACACATATATCCTATTCAGATACACTTTTATATGGCATCAATGTTTTGATTCAATCCACATATCTCAAATCTTAATTGCAATGCAAATCAGTAAATTGAAATTGCGGAGTCTGCAATTTGTTTTAAGGCCGTCTCTAATATAAATATTTTACCATTTGATATGCCTTCCTCGATTCTATCAACAGATATTAAAAAAATAAGGATAATTACTAGACAGCGGCCTCGACGTTAAAAAATAAAATTCTTTTCGGTGCCTCAATTGATTTCATTGTTTGGTGGTTTTTCGTGACATCCGGCGATTTTTTCATTTTTTCATCGCATCCAAAAATCATCTGGCAATAATGGCGCTGAAGTGTTTGCAAATTTTGAATGAACTATTGCGCAATCGGTTCACAATAATGAACAATGGGTTCGTCGACTCGTCATGATGCATCTACTTTGTGTGGTGTCTGTTAAAGAATACATCATTGCGGCACAAAGGTCACTTTTTCACTACTGACCCAATAATTGATATCGTTCCAAGTAAAACACAAATATTTTGCAATCGGATATTGTTCATTTCGTTTGCTCAGATTGTTGATTCTGATTTAATTTAAAAAATGGTTACTATTTAAATGGTCAGAGTTTAAATACGATTTTGGTCAGAATTTTTATCTCATTTATCAGAATTTATTTGACATTGGTCAGAATTTTAATCTTGTTTTGGTCAAAATTTTAATCATGAAGGTCAGAATTTTAATCATGCTTTGGTCAAAATTTTAATCGTAAAGGTTAGAATAAATATTGAATGGTCAGAATTTTAACTGGGTTAGTCAGAATTTATATTAAACGGTCAGAATAGTATTAAGAACCCTAACCTAGCCTATTCTGACCATTTATTATTTTATTCTGACCGTTTTTGATTAAAATTCTGAACAAAACATGATTAGAATTTTGACCATTTAAATTTTTGCCTTAAAAAATAATAGTTTGTACGAACTTTGAAAAATTTAAAACCTTTCTTAATTATCGATTGTATGATCATTTGTATTTGGTGTCGTATTTTGAAGTGTGTTTTTTGTTTCAATTGTTATTTCTTCGTTTTGTTTTTTTTTTCTGTTCGTTTTGATTGTCACAGTGAAAATGCGTTCTGTAACTACGATTTCTAAGCGTCCTGGTTCAAATCAATTGACATCTTGCTTATGAGATTGCTTGTCTAGCATTGCGCTTAATCTCTACTAGTGCAACAATTCGTCTATTGTTAGTCCCATCGACCATGGATGTACAGTATTGTTGAATTGTATAATTTTTTTTTTCGGGCAAATCCAAACGGAGATTTCCTCATACAATTTATTTGTCTGTATATTATTTGAAGACAATTTAAATGTACTTATGTGAAGACTAAACATAATTTCGGTTTAAAAAAGATGACACGGCGTTTTCATGTTTCATTTTTTTTTTTTGCTGTTGACCTTGACGAGAAATGTTAATAGATAAATACACAATTACTAGTTTGTGATTTTTTGATGTTGTTCTCATAAATGTTAATTTTGTCAATTTATATTTTTTTGTAAATTAATGATGTGGCTAAATTTGAATTTTTTTTTTTAGGATTATAATCTCACATGGAATACTACCAGTCCTAGATTCACCCATTGCTTCGAACAAACAGTTTTAATTTGGATACCATGCATTTTTTTAGTGGTGTTTTCACCAATGGAGTTTTCGTATGCCCTCCACAGCAAAGAAAGAAATATTCCATGGAATTATTTAAATATTAGTAAAATATTTATAACGTTTTTATTGATGGTGTTGACTTTAGTAGATTTAGGATTTTCTGTACATAAGTCATCTAACGATGTTGTACCTGATGTAGAATACTACACACCAATAATTAAGATTATTTCATTCGTACGTATAGATTCATAATTTATTATTTTCATATAAGTAAGTATTATTGCTCACATTAATTTTCTATTTCATTGTAGTGCTGGTCAGGAGTCATTATATTTTACAATAGAAGATTCGGCTTGAGAACGTCAGGATTATTGTTTTTGTTTTGGTTTATTTTTGCCATGTGCAGCATACCTCAATTTAGATCTGAAATAATCATATATACTAATGGGGAATATGATGATGTTTCCATCTATCCATTTGTAAGCTACATGATATATTTTCCTATGATTATTTTGATGCTGTTATTGAATTGTTTTGTTGATGCACCACCAAGTTTATCCCCTTATAAAAAAGAAAAAGTATGTTAAATTTATTTAATATATCTTAGTTCATAAAACATGTACGTTTGACGTTCAATCAATTTTTATTTTAGAATCCTTGTCCGGAAAGAGGTAGTAGTTACTTGTCAAGAATCCTCTATGCTTGGTTTGATCCATTAGCATGGGTTGGCTTCAGAAGACCTTTAGTAATTGAAGATTTGTGGTCATTGAATCCAGAAGATTGTTCTGAAGAAGTTGTGCCTTTATTTGATAAATATTGGAAAAAAAGTCTTGAAAAAGTTAAAGAGTGAGATTAAATTTACCATATATTTAATATAATATATTTATGTTTGATTAAAAATAATATTTGGGTCTCAGTTCACAGCCAGTCGCAAAAGCATCATATACCAAATCATCGGGAAATGTTGATTTTGGCAATACCAAAACTAAAAAACAAGCATCAATATTGCCAGCTTTGTGTAAAGCTTTTGGTCCTACTTTTATCTTTGGGTCAATTTTAAAATTATTACAAGATTGTATGACTTTTATATCTCCAATGATTTTGAGGTAGTAGAATTACCTGAAATAAACAGAATCTTGAAATTTGTATTTAAAAATTAATTAAAAAATAATTTTTAGCTTGCTGATAACGTTTGTAGAAAGTGGAGACTATATGTGGAAGGGATTTTTATATGCAGGACTCCTTTTTGCTACCGCTGTTATTCAAACTCTCGTACTCTCACAATATTTTCATAGAATGTTTTTAGTCGGTTTACGTATACGTACGGCTTTGATTAGTACCATTTATAGGAAAGCCTTGAGGTTGTCAAATAATGCACGTAAGGAATCAACTGTGGGAGAAATTGTGAATCTCATGTCTGTGGATGCACAAAGGTATTGTTGATTATACTTTCTGTTTGTATAATTTACTTTGAAAATAAATATGCCATGTGATTTAAATATTATTTTAGATTCATGGATCTTACAGCTTACCTAAACATGATCTGGTCAGCTCCTTTTCAAATATCTGCAGCTCTATTTTTCCTATGGCGCATCTTGGGCCCATCAGTTTTAGCTGGCTTGGCAGTTATGATTATTCTCATTCCTATTAATGGAGTCATAGCAAATCGTGTTGAAAAGTTGCAAGTCAAACAAATGAAAAATAAGGACGAAAGGGTCAAACTTATGAACGAAGTTTTAAATGGCATAAAAGTGAGAATTACATATCTTTTATAAAAACTATGAATGAATATTCATAAATAATAATATTTTTATTCATAAATTTTATTGATGTTTTTCAGGTTTTAAAACTTTATGCTTGGGAACCAAGTTTCCAAGATCAAATTTTAAAAGTAAGAAATAAAGAAATTAAAGTTTTGAAACAGTCAGCATATTTACATGCAGCTACATCGTTTATTTGGTCATGCGCACCATTTTTGGTAAAATTGCAATTGTACAAACTACACGTTCTTTAATATAAAATTTTTGAAAGTGAAATACTATGAAAATTAACTAATACAGATTAGGTATAATATATAATTATTGATCTGTTTCATAAGGCCTCCATGCTGACATTAGCAACTTATTATTATGTAGATGAACACAATGTATTGACCCCCCAAAGAGCCTTTGTGTCTCTTACATTATTCAACATAATGTATTTACCAATTAATTTGCTGCCTATATTGGTTGCTTCCATTATTGAGGTATTTTCAGAAAGAAAACTCTTCTTCATATGCTAAAAGCTGATTATTTTCATGTATCTTTTATATTCAATTTTCAGTTCTTTTCTATATTAATTTATCATCAATGATATTTTAGCATAAAAATTTCCCTAATTCTTTTTTCAGTGCTTAGAAACCTCGTGTTTTCATAGTATTTTATCTTTCTTTCAATTTTATTCTTGTTTTTAATCATAAACTTAACGTAGGTTTCACTGGTAACATTTGCAACTTTCGTGCTCTCGGATCCAACTCATATATTGGATTCTAAAACTGCCTTTGTTTCTTTATCACTATTTGGCATTCTTAGATTTCCTCTATCTATGCTGCCCATGATGATATCTAAAATGGTGCAAGTGAGTTTAATTATACTTGTATTTTCATTATTTTTTTATACAGCTTCTTAATAAAAATTTAATTCTCTACCAATTATGAAATCAATTATGTTAAAATGATTTCGAAACTAAATTTCAGACAGCGGTATCTGTTAAGAGATTAAACAAATTTCTAAATGCTGATGAGTTGGATCTAACTAGTGCTGAACATGATCGATCTGAAAGTTAGTCCATATATTTTGTGATAATTTTTTTTTTTCAACTAATTCCGTAACTCATTTGATTCCCTTTTTAGTTGACCCTCTCGTGATTGAGAATGGGAGATTTTCATGGGGTTCAGATGAACCTGTATTACACAATATAAATATCAGCATTCCATCTGGATCACTTGTTGCTGTTGTAGGAAGCGTAGGCTCTGGAAAAAGTTCATTGTTGTCTGCTTTCCTTGGTGAAATGGAAAAATTATCTGGCCGCGTCAATACATATGGTTCAATTGCATATGTTTCTCAACAAGCATGGATCCAAAATGCTACTCTCGAAAATAATATTCTTTTTGGAAAATCAATGGATAAATCACTATATCAATCGGTTGTTGATAACTGTGCACTCAGACCAGATTTTGACATGTTACCTGGTAGAGATCAAACTGAAATTGGCGAAAAAGGTATGTTGACTTTTATAAAATTTGTTATTATGAAAGTTTATGTTTTGTGACTGCACATAAATATGTTTTTCAGGTATCAATTTATCTGGTGGACAAAAACAAAGAGTTTCTCTTGCTCGAGCTGTATATTGTGATAGCGATGTATATTTTTTGGATGATCCTCTAAGTGCAGTAGATTCTCACGTTGGAAAACATATATTTGACAATGTTATTGGTCCATCTGGAATGCTGAAAAAAAAGACAAGAGTTTTAGTTACTCATGGAATTACTTATTTGCCTGAAGTTGATAATATTATTGTAATTAAAGATGGTGAAGTATCAGAAACTGGCACCTATAAACAGTTACTGGAAAAAAAAGGTGCTTTTGCAGATTTTCTTTTGCAACATCTCAATGAAGTCACAGATCACGGAGAAACAGGTAATTTGTAAAAAAAAATTGATATTATAATTCTGTGTTATAATTTTTTTTTAATTTTTCAGAATTAATAGAAATCAAACAACAACTTGAAAGTACCCTGGGTAATAAAGAGTTTTTGGACAAATTACAACGTGCTCGTTCACTTTCTGAAAGTGCATCTGAAACTCCTTCTGAACACAAATCACCAAGCCGTAATTAACATTGAATTGATCCATAAATTTTAAATAATTTTTATTATATCTTTATACAATTTTAAGCTGAAGCAAAAAAACCGACACCAGAAAAAACACCTGAAGCTAACTTTGCAAATCACAAAGAAAAAACGCCTGACAATAAATTAATAGAAGTGGAAAAAACAGAAACCGGAAGTGTAAGTTGAAGTATTGTTTTAATTCATATCTTAATAAGTAGTGCTTGAGCAATTATTATTAGTTACTTTAAGATACTGAATTTTATACAATAAAAAAAAGAAAAACCTTTATTTACCAGTATGATTAACTGTCCGTGTATCAATTAATTATTTGAAATAATAACTTTTTTACAATTTTTTTTAGGTAAAATGGCGAGTTTATTCTCATTATTTGATTAGTATTGGTCTGTTCTTGTCTGTTGCTACTATTTTGATGAATTTGATATTCCAAACATTTTCGATTGGATCTAATGTTTGGCTTTCAATATGGTCTTCAGATAAAGAATTGGTAAGTTATAATATTTTTTCTTTATTTTTTCAAACATAGAGATTCCTCATATTCTAATTATTTTTATTCATAGGTTATAAACGGAACAAATGACCCACAAAAACGTGATATGTATTTGGGAGTTTATGGAGCTTTAGGTGTTGGCCAAGGTATGTCATTTACTATTTTTTTTTTTTCATTCAACATGAATAACTATGATAAATTGATTTTTTTTTATTAGTCTACATTTGACTATTTTTAAAATTTATATTTTCAAAATCAATTATTTCATGAAAGAAATTATGATAAACTTGTTTTGTATTTTTTTTTTAATTCAATTTGACATCTAATTGATCGTACCTGTATATTAATACAAAATTATTTAATAGAGAAAATAGTCAAAATATTTTCAATGTGTAGCAGAAAAGGTAATTTATTGTAATGAAAATTTAAAACACTACTAACCTTTTGTGTGCATTGAATCAAAATTATCAATGTCTTTTTTTAATTTTTGATGGTCAAAATATATCCACTATTTTGTATTCTTGTTTCATCCAGTAGATTTTTTTCTCTATTGGAAAAATGTTTGAATAATTGATAATACTTAAAACACAAAGTTTCATATGTAATGGGTCATTATTGCTACTCGTTTATGTTTATTTTATTTTTCAAAAAATCAGATAATCTTTGCGAAAAGATTTAAAACTCTCTCTAGTTACTCAAGTTCAAAAAATATATTCCTCAGATATATATTCTTTAGTTTTATATTTTGTGTGAATTTATTTTGACATTTTTGTGTTTAATTTAATGAAAATTTTAAGATTTTTCAGTTATTTAAAAGTTTCTTTATAAAAAAAATTTGATTCATCTCATATTTGAATGTTGTGTGTGTTTTTATATGGTAGTAATTGCCGTTTCTATTTCGTCTTTGGCGCTATACATTGGAACATTGGATGCATCGGCAATATTACATATACACATGTTGAAAGCTGTTTTACGTGCTCCGACCACAACATTTTTTGATGTCACTCCTGTCGGTCGTATTCTGAACAGATTTAGCAAAGACGTTGATATATTGGATAATGTGTTGCCGATGACTCTGCGTGGATGGGTTTCTTGTTTTTTCGCGGTATGGCTCGATTTCGATGATTTATTTTTTACTATTTTTTAATAGTCTTTTTTGTGTAATTTGTTGGAATTGATATTCTTATTGATATGCCCTTCGCATAACATTTACTTTTTTTGGTATCACTAACACTATGACTAAATTCTTATGTATTTAACTGATTGTTGAATGTTCATTCAGAGATGTATTTTTGATTTTGGCTGATTCAGTTAATAAAAAATAATTTTCTTATTTTGTCTAAAGGAAAAGTTATTTTTTGTTTAAATATTGGCTAATCTCTATTGAATATTCAAATATGTTATCATAATTTATCACATTATCGAGTTCACAAATCATTTATTGCACTTATTGTTCTATGTAATTTTTTTTAATACATTCTCCCAAAAGTTTTATAAGCGATATACAGAAATTAATATAACGGTTAAAACATATGTTAATATAATATTTTGCCTAATGAAATCATAATTTTTTTCTAATAATTTATAACGTTTTTATTAATCTTATTAGGTTTTAATTATACACATATTTCAAAAATTTTGAGCTATATAAAATTAATCATTCATGTATGACATTGAATACTTACTTAAAATCTATATAATTTTAAATCAATTTTATACTTCATCATCATTATCATATCTAGTTTATACAATGTTTGCTGCAGGACAAGGTTTTTCTAATACTATGGGAGATTTGGACTCTTTTTATATTGCATTTCTTCACCATGTAGCGATAAGGGAAAACTCTCAAGAGGAAAATTAATACTATTATGTGTTCATTATTAATCTCTGCCATTTCAATTTTGGTAATACGCAATGTTAACATTCAAAAATATCATAGCTAAATCAATTTGATATAAAAGCTATAAATGGATTAGCAGTTTTTTTCAGAATTGTTTTGATCATATCGAAGTAAATAGTTATAGATTTTTTTATGCTTCATTTTAAATGCGCAAGTTTTGACAAATTTTTCGTAATCTTTCCAGTTCTTGGGCATTTTGCAAGTATTCTGACTTTGGCTTATGGTACAGTGAGATCTTCTGCAAAGTTGCACACGAATCTTCTAAAACATGTTTTACGTTGTCCTTATTACATGTTTTGTACTGTGCCAATTGGCAGAATTTTGAATCGATTTTCACATGATATACATGTCGTAGATAATGATTTACCAGATAGCTTGCGCAATTCACTGAAACGTGTTTTTACGGTTTGTAATATTTAAATTAAATTTTTGGTTATTTTTCATTGTGTTTCACACTATATTCTGATCAATGTTTGTCCATAAACTTCTCTAATTTTCTGTGCTTTCGTAATATTTATTTCAAGAAAACCAATTACTACATTTTGTATTTGTGGTATCCATTAATTTATCAGTGTGGTTCTTTACGGTTATCTATCTGGGATTGTCATCTGCAATACACGTCATTTTATGTTTACTTTAGAAATTTTGTACTTCAGTTTGTGTTTTTACTAATTGACAATCGAAATAATTTGGTAGTACTTATATTCCTATGACAATTTGGTTTCCAGAATGAATCTATAACAAACATATCTTGTAAACTGCACATTAGTGGCTATTGTATTCTTAAGAGTACTATCTTTGTGCATTTATATACTGCTTTTGGTGGTGTTTCTATATCTGGAATTATTACATATTTTTCAGAATACTCTCATATTCCTTTAACACATTATATCATATTGATGAAAACTACATCAAATAAATAATAAATTCTAGTTTATTTCAGTAAATCAAAATCTTGGTTGAAAAATCTCACAAGCGCATTATAGTTTAGTGCATTTTCATGATAAATGATCCATTTGTCGAATCACAGTTCAGCTTCTTTCGTCTGATTAGAAACTCAACATCTTTTCGGTTTTTCTAATTAGCATTGCTGCATTTTGGTTTTCTTAGTTCATGAATTTATTTTTAGCTGACTGCTTCTGGGTTTACCATTCATATATCTTTAAACCTTTTATGTCACTCAAATACATTTGATTTTTTCAGAGTATCAACAACAAATATTATTTTAAAGGTTTCACTAATCTTTTGCCAATTTTCATATAAAAAATTGATACTTCTATTTTTGTTCTAAAATTCAATTCATTGTTTCATTTTAATATTTTGACACCTTATCGTTTTTGTAGCAATCAATTAACAAATGACTCAAATCAAAATTTGTGCAAGTGTTAGTTTTAAATGGTATAAAAATGATACTATGAGGTCATTCTCAGAATTAAATTGTCATACCTTCCTTGTATATCATCCCATTAAAATCAGCATATTCCAAAATTCATAATTGCCGATCAAATAGAATTAGTTTGTATTTCAATTAAAAACTGCTTACTCACTTTGAATTTCTAAATTTGATAAAAATCATATCATTTCACTTTCAAACTATCGCTATCGGCAATATTGTTTGGGTATATAAAACTTCCAATTGACTAAGCCATGAAATGAACAAGGGAATACTGGGTTGCAGCTATCTCTTCCATCTTTAGTGATTTGGCACCGCAGCTTGGATGCTGGACAGCTGCAAAAACAATGCACAACATTATGCTAGCTGGTGTTATGAAATCACCTCTTAATTTCTTCGACACAACACCCATTGGCCGAATATTAGCCAGATTTTCTAGAGATATTGATGTGTTGGACACTTGGTTACCTGAAGGAATAACCACTTGTATCTATTGTATTTTTGAGGTAATTTTCAAGTTCATTTCGTTTTACACTGTGTACAGGTTACTAACTTGCACATTAATATTCTTGCATTTTGAAAGTTATCGTCGTACAGTAATCAATAGGAAATGTCATAACATGAATTATATTACCGAATGTAATAATGCGTCTCATTTTTAGCTTTATAATATCGTAATCATCATAGAAATAAACCTTGTTTTAACCTATGGGAAATGTATTTGTAGCTTAAATTTGTATTTTAACAATTTTGCATGTTTTGCGAATAATTTTTGCTTTTACATAACACTAAAATTGTGCACAAAAAAAAAATTTGGTTAACTTTTTTCTGTTATACACGTGGTATGGTGAACAGTTATAACAGACAAATTTTTCTGTTGGTATAATTTTTATATTTTTTTGTGAATAGTTGTATCAATAGATTTTTTTGTTTCGGAAAGTCATACATTTTTAAATGAAAATTCATAGTTTATTTTTAACACTTGTGAAATTTTAGGTAATTGCCACTATTGTGGTTATTAGTATGTCTACTCCTACATTTATCGGGGTGATAATACCTATCGGAATTATTTATTGCTTCATTCAAAGATTTTATGTAGCTACATCTAGACAATTGAAAAGATTGGAATCCGTATCTAAATCCCCAATATATTCTCACTTTGGTGAAAGTATAACTGGTGCATCTACAATAAGAGCTTACGGAATTCAAGAAAGGTTCTTATCATTATTTCATTCAAGTGTATTTTGACTTCAACATTATATTTGACTATTGCTGCATTTTAGATTCATTAAAGAATCTGACGATAAAGTGGATTATAATCAAGTCTGTTACTATCCGAGTCTCATAGCCAATAGATGGTTAGCAGTTCGATTAGAAATGATCGGTAATTTGATTATATTGTTTTCTGCATTATTTGCTGTTATGGGAAGAGACACTATCAGTCCTGGCTTGGTGGGTCTTTCTGTTGGCTACGCACTTCAGGTATATTTTTTTTTATATTTGTTCAAAATTAAATTATATTGCCAACTTTTCAATAAAAATTTCTTTCCAGATAACTCAAACGTTAAATTGGTTGGTCAGAATGACCTCAGAAGTAGAAACTAATATTGTCGCCATTGAAAGAATTAAAGAATATGGAGAGACTACTCAGGTTTTATTTTTAAAATTAATATATATTATGAAATACATTTAATTATATATCGCAAATTTATTTTGCACAAAAATAAAATTATAGGAAGCGCCATGGGAAATAGAAGAAACTGCTCCAAAATCTGATTGGCCTATCGATGGTAAAGTAAATATAGAAGATTTGGTTATGCGGTACAGATCCACAACAGAACCTGTATTGCATGGAATTAGTTGTGAAATCAAATCTGGAGAAAAAGTTGGCATTGTTGGTCGCACGGGTGCTGGAAAAAGTACATTAACTTTAGCTCTGTTCAGAATAGTTGAACCACACAGTGGTCGTATTTTAATCGACGGAACTGATATATCTACCTTGGGACTTCATTCTTTACGATCTCGCTTAACTATCATACCCCAAGATCCTGTGCTTTTCTGTGGCAGTTTACGAATGAATTTAGATCCATTCAATACATATTCTGATGATGCTGTGTGGCGTGCTCTTGAGCACGCTCATCTAAAATCATTTGTGAAAGGTATAATTATTATATTTTAATTTAACAAATCCTGAAGTCCTCTTATTTGCGATTTTAATATTTAAAGGTTTGGCAGCTGGTTTAAATCATACAGTAAGTGAAGGTGGAGAGAATTTATCTGTTGGACAAAGGCAATTGGTATGTCTTGCTCGTGCTCTTTTGAGAAAAACACGTTTACTTATTTTGGACGAAGCAACTGCTGCTGTAGATCTTGAAACAGATGATCTTATTCAGGTATTTATATTCAATAAATAGTCAAATTACAGTTTAACGCATATATTGTATATAATATTAGAAATATTTGATTTGTATACATGATTCAATTAATAATTTAAATAACAACCTTTTTTTCAGAGGACAATAAGAACAGAATTTTCTTCTTGCACTGTTCTAACAATTGCTCACCGACTTAACACTATAATGGATTCTAACAGAGTTCTAGTTCTAGACAAAGGGAAATTGGTTGAATTCGATTCCCCTTCACTACTTCTACAAAACAAAAACTCAATATTTTATGGTATGGCCAAAGATGCTGGCCTTGTTAATTGAACTAATTTCATTATTTTCCTATCATTGCTATGTTTTAATAAATTATAGCATATTTAATGTAAAAGTGAATATGTATTTAATTTGTTTCAAATTTAATTATTTCAATCAATATATGCACTAATTAAAAATTTACTTATATAAATTTGTGGTTCAATCAACTTAGACTGATTTTTAAACACCACAAGTGCCACTTAATTTTGATCTTTTTGAATGTAATTAATTGTTCTTTAATATTTCTTTTTTTTATTGCATAGTCAATTGTAATTTTTTAAAATAATTTGTGTATGTTTGAAAATTAAAATTCTTAAATATGGTTCTACAGAATCTCATTGGATAAAAAGTGACTAATGAACATATGAATGATTTGCCTTTTAGAAAATTATTTGCATGTGTACATGTACTTAAAATGTTTGTGAATGGAAGTTTCACTGCCAATTTTTTTTATACATTAATTTAAGTACTTGTGTAAGCCAGTATTATGTTTTGTAAATAATAATAAATATTTTCAACATATTTTTAAATTGTCTTTTTGCAAACATTTTTTTTCTCGTTTAAATGGAATTCGATAAAAAATTTATAAAATTGTCCATAATTGGCCAACTGTAATATGAAGATAATAACCTGGACAACTTTCATATCAATTAATTGACTAACAATAAACTATTATATATTATAATGCAATTATTTGAATAAACATGGAACTATTCTTAAAGATACATTTTTTCAATAATATTGAGTAATGTCTATTTAGAAATATCACTTGGTAAATGCAATCATAGACCTTTAGATATAAAAGATGTTGAGCTTGATTACTTTACGAGATTCTAAAACACAGTTGTTTTGTTATTAATCTCATCCTTCAAACAATATGACATTTAATGGCACTTTCATAGTTCGGTACTAAACGTTGGTCTTTCTATTCCTATTAGTTTAAACACATTTGGAAGCAAATAAAGTGCATTGAAACCAATCATTGCACAAGTGAAATATTTATAACATAATTCTACTATTATTTTATTTTTATTTTCAAGGCTGTTTTCTGAATTACGTAATTCATTTTTATCTTTTCCTAACAAGGCACAAACAAAGGCATAAGAAAAAGATTTTGCGATAGCTCTTGTAGCGATCACACCACAAAATCCTATTATTGTTCTCAAAATCGCTAATCCGATCATATCATAAGAGGGCCAAATTATTTTATAGGGCGGTAATAAATTACTCTTCACCATATTTCCTAATTGATAATTGGTCCATGCACCAATTTGTATTCCAGCACTAACGCTCACTACCATTGTGGTATCACCTCTGAATTTGAAAAATATATTTTTTTTAATAATCAAAACAAATAATTATGAAATTAATGAAAATCACATTTAGAATAGACTAACCTTGTCGGAGTCCATTTGCCACTGTTTGGATAGTAAACGATCACTAATATTGAAATAACCAAAACAAACAACGGTGACCAATAGTTGGTTAAAATTGTGCTATCTAGAATATCTACTATAGGCATCACTGGTATCATAATGGTTATAGCCAATAATAAACCTGCAGCAATATCCTGTAATTTAATAAAAAAAATTATAATAATGGAATGGATGGATTGGAGAATTTATTTCAATTTTAATACCAAGATGCTGTGCATCCCTAGATAGATTCTGCTGATGCATATTGAAGAACACCAAGTAGTAGATAGAAACAATCCCCAATGAAAAGAATACTGGTATCGATTCATCGTATAAAATAATATGGAGAAAGGTATTGAAATTCCTACCATTGCGTGAGTTGAAGGCATTCCATATTCTAATGCCCATTTTTTTTGCAATTTTTGTACCGGAGGACCCGGTCTAGGCATTTTCATAATATCTTTAATTCCTTGACCTAAAATATGAATGTACATGATGAACTCGTAGTGGAAAAAAATGATAAGCACAATTCTACAGGAAACCATGTAATGTATTTTCAAAAACGGCATTTAGCATTACATCCAACATAGCGTTTCAAGTAAGCAGTATACGAAAACATACATATATAGTAACAACAAACTAAATAGCGAATTTATGAAAGCAAAATGTGATGTGAATCCAATACCAATATACATGACAATGGTCCAAACCAAGACCACCCTTCTACCGACAGCACCGTCAACGTTCCAAAACCAAAAAGGAATGAACGTAGCATAAAATATCTCGTCTCCCAACGCCGTACAAACGGTGAACAAATAAAACCAAAATTTGTTCGTGACCTCGACGGGAACGGGCACCGGTGCGGGACTGACATTTGAATATTTTACACCGAACCACTTTTGGACTAGAATGACGAGCAAGGGATCGTCCAAGTATTTCAAACACTTATCCCACATTTTTATGACAGTTCGCGGTAAACTGTCACTCGCGTTCGGCTGTCACTTGGCGCTTGAGACCATAAAGTGCAAATTTATGTCTATAATTTTTTTAACAACGATTCGTTAATCAAATCATATTAACGTAAATCGATCGAATATTAAATTTTTATTTAAAATAACTATATTTCAGTGATAACAATAAAATTGAAAATTTTAAATTATATCTTTTTTAATAAATACAATATTTTGAAAATGAAAATATTTTATTTTATTTTATGAACAGACGTTCGTCTCAAAGACAATAGAACACATCGACAGGAAAACGATACGGCACAATTGGAGAGACACATGATGGTTAAATAATCCAATTAATGCTTTGTAATTTATTTGAATCATAAAAACACAATAGTTATAACGTCACACGACGCTATCAGAACATAATACGCAAAAAAAATGAAATCCTAACCATTGCGTAGTCCTCCAAAACGTATCGTGCGTTCTCTTGTCGGCATGTTCTGGTGTCGTGTATAATAGTATCTTTAAAAATAAATAAATATAGCACTCGTTGTTTCATCATGTTCCTATATATGTGGCGATTAGACCAGGCTCCAGATACCGCCAATCGATGACAACACGAAATAAAGCAAAAATATTAAATGATCAGAATTTTAATCAAAAACGGTCAGAATAAAATGACGAATCGTCCAAATAAAATAATAAATGGTCAGAATTTAATAACAAAACGGTTAGAATAGGTGAGATTAGGTTAGGGTTCTTAATATTATTCTGACCATTTAATATAAATACTGACAAACCCAGTTAAAATTCTGACCATTCAATATTTATTCTGACCTTTTTGATTAATATTCTGACTAATGTCAAATAAATTCTGATAAATGAGATAAAAATTCTGAGCAAAATCGTATTTAAATTCTGACCATTTAAATAGTAGCCATTTTTTATTGATGTTATGATGACCAGGCGTTTATATGAGTGACACTAGAACACGTCGACAGAAAAACGATACGGTACGCTTTAGGGCAATTGGGGAACTACACGATGGTTAAAAAATCCAACAACGCATCGTAATTTATTTGAATCATAAAAACACAATAGTCATAACAACACACGACACAACTAGAACACAATTCGTAAAAAAATTTAAAAATCCCGACCATCGCGCACTCCTCTAAAACGTGTTGCGCGTTCATGTGCAGCATCGTACATGATAGTATCTTCAAAAACGAAATAAATACGAAACATCCATTCATACGACGGCGCCAAACGTTCAAATTTGGCCACGAAGCGAGGCTCCGCCGGCCCGCCGCAGGAGTGGGGGGTGCGCGGTGGTGTCGCGCAACCTCGCCGCGAGGGGCGCCACCCCTCCGCCAACGGCGCATTCGAATATTCAAACGGTGGCCGGCGACGACGCGTCGATCGCCGTCGGATCGGCGGTCAGAAGGTTGGTCAGGGTTTCGACCTGCGTTTCGGTCACCTCTGGTGCATCGACCGGCTCGGCTTCGAGAAGGTATTCACAACTCGAGTGAAGTCGACGCCCCTCCGTGTCGTACCGCGCCTCCCAAGTTGCCGCGATTTGCGGACTGAGCGGCAAGTGCCCATGTCGCGAAAGTCGTGCGCGGGTGTAGGGATCAGCGTCCCGGCTGCCCTGCCGGTGCCACATGGTCCACGGACCGCTGCGCACGTGTGTCGCGCGGTAGCCACGCTCAACACTGTAGACGGCAGAACCGATCCCTAGAATGAGCGTCAACCCAACGAACAAGAGCGCGTTGGTGGACATCGAAAGCCACGCGCCGACAGCTCGGCGCAGGCGCACGATCCGGTAGCTCATGGAGACGGTCGGCGCCGAGACGGACATTGCCTATCTGATCCTCAACGGCATGGTGTCACTGGCGCCGGCGGCTCGTGTCGCCAGCCCCCGCGACCGGTGCATCGGCACGACGCTCAGGTGAGGGCGGAGATCCAGGAGCCGGTGCTCCTGAAGGTGAAGGGCTGGTATCA